>BPLR01018845.1:0-39268 GCA_021605095.1 Caerostris extrusa
AATATATGAACAAACTGACGTCAAAACTAAAAAGTTACATACTGTCCATATACAGGATAATTTGTTAAATTTGGGTAAAAAAAAAAAACATTGGCATTTTACAAATCTTTGATTACTATAGCAGCAATTTAATTTGAGCGATTTTAAAATTGCACAATGCTGTTTATTACCATTTTGTCATATAGTAAACTGCTTAACTGATAATATATATATAATAGTGTTAAATTCCATATGGTGAATTAGGTTTAGAAACGATATTTAGTTTGGATGAGCACGGAAATACAATTGTATAGTCATAACATCGCTAGTTGTGAAATGATTTTCTTGAACTGTTAAGTACTAAATGTATAAATATATATATACTTACAGTATGCATTACATATACATATGTATCATATCTACAATACTTGTAAGTGTACCTAAGTTTAGTAATTGCTTACCAAAAGATACATGTTATTTACATATTTGTAGTTGTAAACACATCGAATCCTAGTGAAGACACAACATAAAGGACTTAGGATATCTTTCACCATTAGTTCATGTGTCTATACAAGGTGCACTGCAAGATGTTACTACTCTATGTCTTTCAAGTAATCCATAGTCCATCGATCAGAGCGTGTCAGATACCTAATCGCCATTCAAGCAATCAACAATGCTTAGAACGCAATTTGTCTTGCAGTTGCAAAGCATGGAGGGCCAAATCTCATCTAATTAAGCCATATTACCTAATCAGCAACCTGAGCAGAGTTGATCTGAAGTCTGCTATTTTGAGGTGTTTAGAGTTTCTAAGCCTTTTAATTGCAATGTTAGACTGCAAAGATACGAGAAACAAAGATGTCTAATTATGATTATACAAAGAGCCTCTAATATGACTATCTGAGCTATTGTTTACTAGAAATAAAAACTAATTAAATGGCATATTTGTAATTTATTATAAAGGTATAGTAAATTTCTTTGATACACGATAAATACAAAAATCCCTTTTTATCATCTTTTAGATAACTAAGTAAATATTTTCAAACACAAAAAAATGATTTTATAATTGCAGCAAAGAAAGTTTTCAAAATAAGAGAATGCACATGCTCTGTGATTGATGCAATTCGCATTATTCTTCGAAAATTTTATTTTTTAGAGTGTGTTATGTTATAAGGGTTATAATTTTGGTATGCTTTAGATTATTGTTAAATTCCAGTCAATTTCTTACAAATGATTGATTGTAGTTGAAAATATTTTTAATGTTTAAAAATAAATCATCAGCTTTTTTAAAATGGACTAATTTAAAAATACTTTTTTCCCAAACATCATACTTGGCGTTATCCGCCGTAAGAACTGAGGTTCCACAATAAAATAGCCTTTGTAAATGATTGTCTTTTAAAAGTAATAAAATCAAGTGCAGTGCATGTTTGTCAAATGTAAAAGTCCATGACGAGCGCAGAGGACAGGCATCATCAGTAGCTACACTAATACGGTTCAAGTGTTTATTAAGAAAATCATGTCCTGTCGAGAATCCTTTAGAATTTGCTGCAAAAACTGCACTTGGTTTTAGGTATGACAAGGGTTGAGAAGATAATCCTTGGGATCATGTGTGATGAAACAAGTATATTCCAAGTTTTATCATTGCTCGGAAAAGAGTTCGTAAGTTTGTTTAAGGGTATGTCTATTTCCTTCTTTACCTCAGAACTAAATTGATGAAAGGATAAAGAAAATCGTGGCTGTGGTAACTTACAACCATTTTGGCCAAAGGTGAAATTTTCATTTCAGGCACCAATGGGTCGGAATCCAAAATCTCCCATCCAGAAGCAATTGCAGCAATCTAGCCAGTGTTAGAGACAGGGAGGTTTATCTTAGCCTGATTAAAAATACATAAACCATCTTTACTTAGTTACTACAAACAGTGCATGTACCTTAGTACATACAAATCTTGTGTGGATTATTTTTATTGGTCACAACTACTAGATTAAATTAACTAAAATATTTTTTGAATAAAGTTTTCTTATGTCTTTTAAGCAGTTTTTAAAGTCTCTTTAAATCAAATTCCATTTCTTACTTTATTTAGAAATTGAAACAAATCTTACAATTTGCTTTTCAGACACGTATTTCGAATATATATGTGAAATTTTTTCAGAAAATGCTCTCTATTCCCTGCAGGAAAACACATTCACAGTAAATTTTATCCTGCAAATTCCTTTTTCAAACTAAGTTGGATTGGCACATCCAACCGATGTCCGGGATCAAAGGATAGGGGATGAAGATTTTAAAGCTGATGTTTGGAATAAAATTCGACGATGTCCTTTCAGTTAGTTTCCTAAATCACGATGTGGGAGAATAAATAGTCTTTGAAAGTTCAGCTTTTTCAGAAAAAAACGAATTTATGTCTGTCTCTATTTCGAAGTACCGTCTCAGATTTTATTAGGAGAAAGAATATCTTCTCTGAAGTGATTAACTTTCAAAGCTAACAATGTATTTGAAATCTACAACTGAGTCAAAAGAAAATATTTGTTTTTGACACATATATTTGATTTGTATTCTTGTCAATTGTTTTTTAAATAAATCTTCTTTAAAACTGTTTTATTAAAATATTGAAGTATTTTTCAATTAATACTATTAGTTCGCAACCTCCTGCTTTATATAAATATATAATAATATATTTTGATTTACTATATATATAACCATATATTTATTAAAATACTCATATATATATTTTTTTTTTATTCAATGTTCAAATCGTTTGTTTCAATCATTAATAAAATACTTTGACAATCACATCAAGTTCAAATAAATTCTTTTGAACTTGAAATTGGATGACACTGGATGTAATACAGTTTTCTCAATAAGATAATTCAATAATTAAATTTAATTCATTAATTTTAGTTTTTAGATTTAAGTTGGCTAATAACCACCAATAGATGGCGAAATACAATTAATTTCTACTTTTATTTTAAAAAGGTTTTTTTGCAATATAGTGAAAATAAAATAGGAATTGACTTTTTTAATCAAATTTTTTTTTAATACTTGTTTTTTGTTTTTCCTTTCACGTGGAAGTGGGCTTACAATTATTTTACTCAAATATTCAAGTAGTATTTTTTTTTGTTTGGTTCACATGGAAGTGGGCTCATAACTATTGTTTCATAGGAAGAATACAATTTGAATAAGTTTAGTATGTTTTAGTTCATTATTAAACTTCAATAATCTCTTTCAAATTGTGATTGGGTAGTTTAAAAAGATTATTATTCTTAAAATTAAATCATAAGTTACATTTAAAATCCATTAATTAAAAAAATACATAAATATAACAAAACCATTTTTTTTTTATTGGTCACTACTACTAGATTAAAGTAATTGAAATATTTTTGAATGGAGTCATTCCCAGAATGTGAAATTTTTTAAGCACCTTTAAACAGTTTTAAAGTCTCTTGAAATCGAATTCCATGTCTTGTTGTTATTTAGAAATTGAAACAAATCTGTTTTTCAGACACGTATTCCGAATATATATATGAAATTTTCTCAGAAAATGCTTTTATTCCCTGCAGGGAAAACACATTCACAGTAAATTTTATCCTGCAAATTCCTTTTTCCGACTAAGTTAGATTGGCACATTCAACCGATGTCTGGGATCAAAGGACAGAAGCTGGAAGATTTAAGCAGATGTTTGGAATAAAATTCGAATGTCCTTTCAGTTAGTTTCCTAAATCACGATGTAGGGACAATAAATAATTTTTTAAAGGTTTCGGCTTTTCCAGAAAAAGGGAATTTGTCTGTCTCTATTTCAAAGAAATGTTTCAAATTTTATTGGGAGTAAAAGAATATCTTCTCTGAAATGATTAACTTCCAAAGCTAGCAACTTATTTGAAATCTACAACTCCATCATCAAAAAAAAAATATTTATTTTGACATATGTATTTGAATGTAAATTCTTGTGTATTGTTTTTTACATAAAATTTTTAGAATTGTTTTATTCAAATACTCAAGAAAATTTTTTTTTTTTTTGTTCACATGGAAGTGGGCTAACAACAATTGTTTTATTCAAATACTCAAGTATTTTTTTGTTCTGGTTCATAGGAATGGGCTCACAACCATTGTTTTATTCTATTAATTTTTTTTGTTTTGGTTCACATGGAAATGGCTCACAACTATTGTTTTCATTCAAATATTCAAGTAATGTTTTTATTGTTTTGGAAGTAAATGTCACATGAAAAGGATTAACAACTATTGTTTTATTAAAATACTCAAGTAATTTTTGTCCCTTATTTTGTATCTATTATGTTTCAATAACCTCTTTAAAATTGTGATTAATTAGTTTAAAAGATTTTTAATGTTTAAAATTAAATCAATAACTAAATTTACTTAATCAGATTTTTAAGTTACAATTTAAAATGAATTAATTAAAAAATGCATAAATATGTCAAAATCCTTGGGTGGTTTACTTTTATTGGTCACTAAGACTAGATTTAAGTAACTGAACTATTTTTTGAATGGAGTCATTTCCAGAATATAAGATTTGTTAAGCTTTTTAAGCAGTTTTATAGTCTCTTTCACTCAAATTCCATTTCTTACTTTATTTAAAATTGAAACAAATCGGCTTTTCAGAAACGTATTCCGAATATATATGTGAAATTTTCTCAGAAATTGCCTGTTTATTCCCTGCAGGCAAAACACATTCACAGTAAATTTTTTGTCCTGCGAATTCCTTTTTCCGACTGAGTTAGATTAGCTCATCCAACCGATGTCTGGGATCAAAGGAGAGATTTGAAGCTGATGTTTGGAATAAAATTCGGCGCTGTACTTCAGTTAGTTTCCTAAATCACGATGTAGGGAGAATAAATATTCTTTGAAAGTTTCGACTTTTTTTTCAGAAAAAGGAATTTGTCTGTCTCTATTTCAAAGAACCATCTCAAATTTTATTGGGAGGAAAGAATATCTTCTCTGAAATGATTAACTTTCAAAAAGCTACAATTTATTTGAAATCTACAACTCAGTCATCAAAGAGAAAAATATTTCTTTTCACACATATATTTGATTATTAAATGTCGCCATTTTTTTGAATGAATCTCTCTTTAAAGTTGTTTTATTCAAATATCAAATTATTTTTTTGTTTTCGGTTTCAATGTCGGCTGACAACCATGGTTTTATTTTAAATACTGAAGTAAATTTTGTTTGTTTTGCTTCACGTTGAAGTGTGCTCACTACCACTGCTTTATTCAAATACTGAAGTAAATTTTTTTGTTTTGCTTCAATGTGGGCTCACAACCATTGTTTTATTCAAATATTCAAGTAATTTTTTTCTGTTTTGGTTCACATGGAAGTGAGCTGACAACTATTGTTTTATAGGAAAGAATACAATTGTGATTGAGTAGTTTAAAAGGAATTATTAATGTTTAAAACTAAATCGTAAGTTACTTTTAATATGAATTAATTAAAAAAATACACATGACAAAAAAAAACTTGGGGGATTTATTTTTATTGGTTATTACTACTAGATTAAAGTAACTGAAACTTTTTTGAATGGGTTCAATTCCAGAATATAAGATTTCTTAAGTCCTTTTAAACAGTTTTAAAGTCTCTTTAAATCAAATTCCATTTCTTATTCTATTTAGAATTTGAAACAAATCGTACAATCTGCTTTTCAGACACGTATTCCGAATATATATGTGAAATGTTCTCAGAAAATGCTCTTTATTCTCTGCAGGAAAACACATTCACAGTAAATTTTATCCTGCAATCTCCTTTTTCCGACAAAGTTAGATTGACACATCCAACCGATGTCTGGGATCACAGGATTGGAGATGAAGGATTTTAAGCTGATGTTTGGAATAAAATTCGAACGCTTTCCTTTCAGTTGTTTCCTAAATCACGATGTAGGGAGAATAACTATTCTTTGAAAATTTCTGCTTTTCCAGAGAAAAAGGGAATTTGTCTGTCTCTATTTCAAATAACCGTCTCAAATTTTATTAGTAGGAAAGAATATCTTTTCTGAAACGATTAGCTTTCAAAGCTAGCAATTTATTTGAAATCTACAATTCAGTCTTCAAAAAAGGGAAATATTTCTTTTGACACGTACATTTGATTTTTAATTCCTGTCTATTGTTTTTTAAATAAATCTCTTTTTTAAAAGTGTTTTATTCATATACTCAATTTTTTTTTTTTTTTTGTTTTGGTTCAATGTGGGCTCACAACTATTGTTTTGTTCAAATGCTCAAGTAATTTTTTTTTTTTTGTTTTGGTTCACTTGGAAGTGGGCTCACCATTGTTTTATAGGAAGGAATACAATTTGAATATTTTGGTGCTTTAAATTCGTTGTTAAACTTCAGTAATCATTTTCAAATTGTGATTGCTTAGTTTAAAAGATTATTAATGCTTAAAATGAAATCATAAGTTTCTTTTAAAATGAATAAATTAAAAAATACATGATTATGACAAAAACCTTGGGTGCGGTATTTTTTATTGGTCACTACTACTAGATTTAAATAACAGAAGTATTTTTAATGGATTTATTTCCAGAATGTAAAAATTTTTAAAATCTTTAAGCTGTTTTAAAGTCTCTTTAAATCAAATTTCATTTCTTACTTTATTTAGAAATTGAAACAAATCTGCTTTTCAGACACATTTTCCGGAAATATATGTGAAATTGTTCTCAGAAAATGCTCTTTATCCCCTGCAGGGAAAGCACGTTCACAGTAAATTTTATCCTGCAAATTCCTTTTTACCGACTAAGTCAGATTGCCACATCCCACCGATGTCTTGTATCAAAGGATAGGGGGTGAAGGATTTTAAGCTGATGTTTGGAATAAAATTCGACGCCGTCCTTTCAGTTAGTTTCTTCTAAATCACGATGTAGGGAGAATAAATATTCTTTGAAAGTTTCAGCTTTTTCAGAAAAAAAAAGGGAATTTGTCTGTCTCTATTTCACAGAACCGTCTAAAATTTTATTGGGGCGAAAGGATATCTTATCTGAAATGATTAACTTTCAAAGCTAGCAATTTATTTGATATCAATTTTTAATTTAGGTCCATTGTTCTTTTAATAAATCTTTCACTAAAATTGTTTTATTAAGACACTCATGTAATTTCTTTCTGTTTTGAACTGCATGGGAATGGGCTCACAACATTGAAATAACCTAATGAAACAGAAATAATTTAATCAGATTCAAAGCAGCAACCACATGGAAGTAATTTACTCAAAATCAACATGCGAATATATCAATGATGTTGTACAAAAAGGTTGTTGTTTAACAACCGTTTGTTTTTTCAAAAAAGGTATAATGTTGTTCATTAAGGAAAACAGATTAATGAAATGTTGTCAAATTAAAAACAATCTCCTTTAATATAATTTCACAATATTAGAATAATATTCACAGCATGCACAGCTTTGTATTTCTTTAAAAAGGAAAACAGTTAATTGAAATTTTCTGCATAAAATAGTCATATTATAACTAATAAAAAATATTTGACTGTAGAACTATCTTTGGGAACGAAAAGACTCGTTTTTATAAATATTTTTATCTTTTCGCATTCAAATGCCTAAAAGATGTCCTGGTTAATGGAAAAATAATCCAGTATTAAATACCAAGTAATAACTTAATGTCATTCAGCAAGTTGGTATATTCTAGATATGCTTAGCAAACGATCTACCTTTTCAATGAGTTTGGAAATACAAAGTCACCAGTTGATTGCAGGTTATTGGCGACCATATTTTCTACTACATAATGAAAATATTTAAAACTTTTCCCCTGATACCTAAACGGAAATGCTGTCTGTTATAGGATAATATTAGGGACGATAAATGGGATAAAAAACCAATATATTTCAGTCAATGTTTCAGTTCAAAGCCACTAGTCTGTTGCAGATTATTGGCGACCATGATTTGGTCATCGCCGGCTCCAAATTTTGGCGACCAATACATTTAAATCAATCGTTTCAATACTAATTCGCCAGTTATTTGATCAGGTTACGTTGAAAAAAAAGTTTTCTACTAACGTAATGAAAATATTTATAACTGTTTTATCTGATATCTTGTAAATAATAAATGCTGTCAGTTAAAAGATAATATTAGGGACGACGTATGGGTTGAGAACCCATACATTTCAGCCAATGTTTTAAAAAAATCTGACCAGTAAATAATTTATATCACAGATATTCAGATATGTATGCGCAAAGACAGGATTCACTTAAAGCTCTAGAGTCTCTGCTAAAGGTTTGACTAACAGAAAAAATCGAGTTAAATGCACCCACTGCTTAGAGTTTCTGGGTTTTCTTCAATATAATATGCAAATGCAGAGCAGTTCAATATTACATGCCTATGTAGCCGAAAGTATTTCAAAAGACATTAACCAAATAATTTTAAAAGAAAATCTTGACTCACAAAAAATGAAAAGTTTTCAAGGAAATAATAAGATTACTGTAATGGAAATAGTAGCACCAGAAGCTCAGCATTTGATAAAAAGAACTAACTATATTTACGTTTTTGTAAAAGGAATACTGCGAAGTTTGAAAAAGTTGTGTGAAGCTTTTTAATGTTAGAGAAAATAATTTTATATCATGCACTAACTATCTCCAAAGAACACGATTTCATGTTTAAATAATTATGTTTGCTGTATAAATGTTCTTGTTGAAAAAAGAAGTTTGAATGTTTCATTTTTGTTTCTGAGTCGTTATATTTTATTAATATTTTTTCCGAAAAACATTTCTCTTAAATCCAAGTAATTGAACAACGCACAAGACTCTAAATATGCAGAAAAAGGGCACAGTCACTTTTTAAAAAATGTCTTTTGAATTACAATAACAAATCCTTAAGTTGCACAGCGATATAAGAAAACTCCAAATAAAATATTAGATTAAAAACTTCTAAAATCTTAAGTTTCAAAATAAATTACATCTCTTTATATATAAGTTACTATGAAAAGAATAATTACTTAGCTTGTTATAAGAGTATTTGAAGTAGAGGATTTAAATTTCTTATACACAGCGTTGTAGTTTTATATTTAGTTTAAAGGGAAAATAATTAATTGAAATTCTCTACATAAAATAATGATATTCTAACTAATACTCAATATTTTAAGTAGAACTATCTTTTGAGTTTCATTTTTAGAAAGTTAAGAAATAAAATATTTCAATATACTTTGTAAGACAAGCTAATGATAAAAATATATCTTACTCGCATTTATTTTTATTTTATCAATTATTGTGTATTTATGCATAGAACAAATATAAATGCATTTTGAGCAATTCTAAGAATATTATAATTCAAGAAATGTCATCTGTCTTTAGAGAATGAAATGTATTATTTCGTTTGCTTTTTAACTTGAATTATAATCTCTATATTTTCCAAAAAGTATTATTTATAATTGAAAATAGTATATATTTCTTTTAAAAGAAATTTGTAGGAATTGTTTAAAATGTTTAACCAACAATACATTGATATAAAAAATAAATGAATTGTGTATTACTTGTATTCAGCAGCTTACATTACTTGTATTCAAAGCTACAGAAGGTTAAATGAGTTAGAGCATATATAATGTGAATATTTTGCTTTTTTAAATTGCGTGTAAGGCATTTTAATAAATACAAAAAAAAAAAATTTATCTGTGAAGTAATCTGGTACTCGAAAAAAAATTCTTTATTTAAAATAATGATTCAAAACAGCTTTCAATATTTTGTATTTATTATTTTAAAAATATTTATATGCGATTATAATTGGTACTTTGGTAATTTATATAAGTACAGGATTATTATAATTAAAGTCTCACTTTCAAAATGCTGTAAAAAAGAACCACTCGTCACAAAAAGTTCAAATTTAAGCTGAAGATACTTGAAGAAAAAGAAACAGTACGGCATCAAAAAGAATTCCAAAGTTTATTAATAGATGGCGCTGTAAGCGGCATAAGGAAAATGAATTCGGCTGCCAGTGATATTTTGAATTAACCAACCAATCATTAAAACAACTGCAGTGTTCAATGCTTTGATTGTTTTTTTTGACGGGAAAAATTATTTTCTAGTCATTCAACAGTTGCGACACTGTTAGTAGAAAGCCCATGCACCACGGCAAGATCATACCAAATTGGATGGGAAAAATGGGTGGAATTTTTTTTTTTTTTTGAACTTTTTTTTTTTGATGCCATACCGTTTCCCCTTCTTCAAGCATCTTCAGTTCAAATTTGAACCATTGTGACGAGTGGTGCTTTTTTTACAGATTTTTGAATGTGGGACTTTAATTATAATCAGCCTAAATATTTAACTTTTAAATAAATGTAGTTAATTTAAAATTAAAGCTTCACTATATCGAACTACATACTTTTTATTTTAATAATCGTATTGGAAAAGAATAAATAATTATTACTATTTGCAAATCAAAATAATTATTTGTTAATTTTAAAAATTCAATGTTTTTACATAAATAATTATTTGTACACATTAATCAAATTTTAATGTTAGGTTAGTAACTTTAACTTTAAGGCCTGAAAAAAGATTCGTGGTTAACTTACATGGATTGGTGGTTATTACATTCTGAAGCATGACACTTTAGTTCAAAACCAGATAAAAAAAGAAAACCCTAATTATTCTCGTGTGTACATCTGAGAGGACATGATAAATATGTTTTCCGATAAATCCGTCAAGGAGTTCGGAATTAGCCAATTTTTGCAATGCAATCCTCAGGGATGGATGATATTGCTTCAAAGCAGGTACTACTGTGTGCGAAAAGTAAGACTATTTTCAATTTAAAATTCCGGGGCTTATGGAATCTCAATTTTTTTCCTTTTTTAGATTACCGGCACTATCCTTGACATCTGTGTGAAATCTGACGTCAAAATATTCGTTAGTGTTTGAGTTACGCTTGGCTTTGTGAGACGCGAAAACTGATTCCGGCAATTTATGAAATGTCTGAATTAATTGAGCAAAGAACTTGCATTATATTTTGTTTGCGGAAACGTATAGAATGTTTCAGAAGGCATTCGGTGAGCATTGCTATATCGGAAAGAAATTATTAGAAGTGGTATAAACAATTCCAAGAAGGGCAGAGAACACGTTGTAGACGAAGAGCCCTCTGGTCAATCATCAACCTCAACCGACGAAGCTCACGTCCAAAAAAATTGAAGATTTGGTTCTTGCAAATCATTGATTTACAATTAGAGACCTGGCTGATGATGTTGGAATTTCAAAAGGATCGGTCAATTCCATTTTGAGCCACAAACGTGTGATAACATGTGATTGTACAATGGTTGTGTAAAATTTTATGCAATATTCTATATGCGTCCCTTGATAGGGGTGTTTATTGGTCTCTGCATCTGACCGGTTTGGTATCCGGTATGTCCAACGGAATGACGCGTTTCCGGTGAGGGCAGGTCATTTACCACAGCTAGGTGTGAAGAGGATATCTGTGGAAAGTATTTTAATTGGCTGGGGCCATAAAACACTTAGGGCCAGATGGCCAAGAAATCAGTTCATCAAGACGGGGATTTGGATTTATGGACGGGGCTGCGTCTGCCCTACGGTTATAGACTCTAATACGGTGTCGACAATCGTCCCCCCCCACTGAAAATGAACTTTAAAATGGAGGTGATGGTCATCGCAGAAAGGAGAGGGAAGGAGGAACCCAGAGCGAGAACAAAATATAGGACGCTCTGAAAACAACGGACGATAAAAAAAAAAAAAAAAAAGGGTGGGAGAGCTTCCCCAACCGCCGTAATGAAGTGCTAAACAATAAATGTGCCAACTCACACTGCATTGATTCTTCGTGACTGTTTCGCTAAAAATGATACCCATATCGTTCAATAACACTTCTGACTATTCCCTAAACTCAAAAGACCACTCCAAGGTCACCGTTTTGAGTCGACTGAAGAGATTCAACGTGAATCGCCACGCGCTTTGAAGACCATCCCCTGCCGATGACTTTTTAGCATACATTGAGGTTTGGAAATAAAGTTGGCATAATTGCATTGTGTCCAGAGTTGATAACTTTGAAGGCGGCGAAATAAATTTGGAAAAATAAATAAAGAGAGTTTGAAAAAAAAAATTGGTCTTACTTTTTGGGCACTGTGTTAAAAATAAATACTTGATTTTCAACCTACAAATATGAACTTAAATAAATTTGTGAACGTGCCCTTGTTTCTTTAAAATATAATTATATTTTCCTGACTAAAAGAAGGAAAAAAGGTAAAGAAATGCGTATAGTTGATGAAGTTAGTTTACGAATAAAAAAAAAAAAAAAGGAGGAAATAAGAAATTTTACTGTCGCATTGTTAGATTTCTCCCTGGAGCTAAATATTGATTTTTTCTTAATATTTAGGGAATATTTTCACCTTTTATTCATTCTACATGCCCTAAATGAATTACTTTTATCCTAATGAAGTCAAACTTATTAGAATTATTAGGATTACAAAAAAAGTTACGAATATGATTATAAATTACATTAAAAAATGTTAGCCTTAAGCCAATTTACATTAAAACATGAATAAATAAAATTTAATATTTCATTTAAATTCATGCTGTTTAACATTAGAATAAGAAAAAAATGTTTAATATTTGTATAAAAGTTGCAAATATAAACGAGAAAAAAACTTATTCACCAGATACAAAATTGAAGCATTTTACACCCACTATTGATTAGGGGTGGCCAACCCGCAGCCCGCCTTGAATATTTTTCCGGCCCTTGAGATTTATTACACGTTTACAAAATATATTTATTTGATAAGGGCCAAAGTAGTGAAAACCAATGTATTAAAAAAACAAATTATGTGTGCAACCATATATTCAAAAATGAACTGTCGAAATGATGAGAAAAAATTAACTTTGACTTTAAAATAATATTCTTGCGAATATAGGACAGATGAGTTTACAGTTATAAGGTCGCACAATAATTAATTTATATTCTGCGAATTGATGATGCGCGCGCATCTTAGAACATCTAATATAACGGAATTCTATATTTCACTTTAAGTATCTTCTGTGACGTCGTGACCCTAGATACACACAGTTGATTGTTGATAGCAGAGCAAACCAGACTCGTAGTTGAGTTGTTAGCACTTTTGGTTCAACTTACACCTGCAAATCGTTTTTTTTCTAAAATGAAATTGACCCAACACAAAACACGCTCAAACATAACGGGCGCTAACCTGCAACACCCATTGCGATGTGCAAATACCCAAATTGAGATCGATTTGCAAAAGCTAAATGAAAGAGTGGGGAAACATATATCCCACCAGTAATATAAATCTTTTTTGGTTGGCTTCAATGGCCAATGGTTTCATTTTTTATTTCGTTTATATTTATAAATTTTATATATTTCATTTTTAGTGTTACTTCTTTACAATATGCGTTGAGTATCATTATTATTATATTATCTATGTTCACATGTAAGAATAAAAGTTAACACATAAATAATAACTCATTATGTTTCAATTTTTCAGCAACAAAAAAGTATCCATAAGTGGGTCTAAATCTAATATGGAGATTTGTAATTTTATAATGCAATTCCAAAGTGGCCCCTCGAGATCATTTGGTTTGCCACCCCAAATGATCCCTGGATTTGAAAGAGGACTAACAATGATTTACTCAAATCAAAAATAACTAAAGAAATATGGTCAATGTTAAAATATCATATCTCTGATGAGCTTAGAAATTAAACTATTATACACAAAAGTAACTCAAAAACCTTCATTAAGTATTCATTATTGCAACACATATTTAAAAGAAGAGCTTCGAAGAAGCAAATAAGAAAACTATATCGATATAGTAAGTTATGTAATTTTAGTTATAAACATTATTTAGTGTATTTACGAAATTTGATATAAATAAAATATTTTAATTAAAAATTTTAATGATTATCCATTTTTCAATTACTTGACTTTTTTATTTATTGCTTTAAACATTTGTGTTTAGTACATTTTTTAAAAATTAGTTTTGGTAAATAGGCTGAATACTATATTGTGTAAGACTAAATGATGGAAGGCTAAGTTGAGATTCATTTAGGCGATGCTGGAGATGTTTTTGCCAAAAAGCTTGGCGAAATATTTCATGATGTACTCAAATTTTTCAGAATTTACCTGAAAAGCGCAAGATAGCAAACAGTTACCATAAGTAAATCTGAATCTCCCAACCTAGGTCCTCAATAATTTATGCTTATCTTGTTTGGGTGTGTGTAGCCCATGGCAACCTATAAAACAATCGAGGCTCAACAAAACATCATTATCCATCAAATCAAATAAAGAACACGTGTTTCATGGGAAAATCAGAAAATATCGATGCTGTCCGTTATGCTCTTCCCTTCGAAAAATTCATAAGAAAACTTTCATTTGCATTCCTTCCCAGCTTTGAAAATTTTAATTACCCAATCATTTAAGAATATTATAACATTAATGAATTAAAAGATTAATGCATCAATACAAGTGAATGATGAACTAATGCAAAATATAAAGAAGAAAAAATTATTGTTTATATTCCAAGTTATTTGTTTCTTTATTAAACTTCTAATAGTTATGTGTTTAAGATTATATTTTATTTTACGTGTAGTAAAAAAATATATTTTACAAAAAATTGATTTTTCTTATCAAAATTACTATAAAAATAAAAGTTAAAAAATAACTTCAGTAAAATTATATAATACATATTATCTTTATAGTAATATACGTTCCTATTATATTTCTCTATCACTGACTTTAAAATATTCATGGTTTTATTATCGTATATTACATATATGGATAAAACTATATATTCGAAAAAAAAAATCCCGTATGAGATTTATTTTACAAGATGGCATAATATTGTAACTTTAACTACTTAAAGGCGGAGTCCTATCGGCTCTGAGCCCTAAATTCGAGCCCTTGTAACTTTACCGATAACCCTAATATTGTGTTAATTAACAAAGAACTGTTGTTATGAGACCTTTGAGATGATTAAAATTTGAATCTCACATTCCTCAACCATCTAAGAAATAATTTTCAAGATTATAGTTTCAAAAGGATTTTTTTGACGGAAAGCCCTTTTTGCCTCACTGTGAGATACCCAATCCCATCATACATGCATACCGGTGTACGATCTGGATGAATACATCAATCTGGATCACATCTGATCGGACAGACACTCTGGAGACATCAGTGTCCACAGGGTTCCTTGCAGGACTTATGTCTTGATAATTGCCACATGCATTTGCCATTATTTGGTTGCAAAATATTGTTTTGGTATGCTTCAAAATATGATAGTGCATTCAGTTGAAGCACCTTATTTGCATATCATTGACCTGCATTTTGCTACTGATAGTCACAAGAAGTAATAAGTTATCAAATGCGATGGTACTGATCATGTCTTGTCTAGCAATATTTCGTTCAAAATTGTCAAAGAATTGGACCTACTATTGCGGAAATAGAAACACGACTTGTAAATGAATAAAAGCGTGTGATATTCTGTAGTCTAAGATGTTCAATTGTTCTTTTTTTATCGTCTTTGAATTCGATAGCGTTGCGTCAAAGTCATTTTTTTAAAAGGTGGATGAATGCTATAGGAGAATCTAATAAGTTTGTACATACCGCAAGATGTCATGGATAGAGGGACTGTCATTTCCTGTCTTGGATACACCCATCCAAATAGGCTGACATACATTTTTATGCCTCTGTATTCTTATGATAGTCACATCTCCTTCTTTAATCTTTTTTTTTTTTTTTTTTAAATCCTTTGTACAGTAGACACTTTGAGGTGATTTCAAATATAATTCATCGGTCAGGCAAGTCTACTAAAACAGGGGACAAGAATACCACCAGGAAAACATTTTAAGCAGTGAATGGAAATAGTAGAATTTAATTTATCTGACATTTCCTTTTATCTTGTTAATTATGAGCCGAATTTGCAATTCAGATCATCTACATAAATCGTTAAGCTGTGTATACGATGTAATTTGCATAATCATGTAACGATTTTTTTCATGGTATTACATTTTTTTTGTCGGGAAATGTATATAAATAAATGTTGGCATGCTATTTTTCATATTTATATAGAACGATTTCATATTCATGTACAGTGAATTATTAATCTCTAGCTAAACATATTTTGGGGAAAATTGTATTTAAAAACAAAACTAGAAACAACACTATAAATTGTGGTTAAACTATATATAATGCAGATTCTTGCTCATCTTTCTTATCAGAAAAATCTAAATTCGAAATAACTGACATAATTTATTGAATCCTTCAATGTAAACTGCTAATTTTAAAAGGAAAGGAAATTGGTACTGGAAACAGGGCTGAATTCTTCAAAGATGTTGATATGGTACGATAGCAAGAATTTTATTAATAATAATAGGTGTCTTATTAGTAAAATTTTGTTATTCTATTAAATCAAAATTTTGAAGAATTCAATAGTCTTCATTCTTTAAAATAGTTTGCAAGCAGAATTCTGATAGTCACCTGGTTATAAAAGTTTAAAAATTTATTTCATTTTTAGGCAATTGAAGGTTTATTCGTGTGACTGATTAAATTTCAGACAAAATTATATTGTAGCAGACTCAGAAGACTTTTTTTTTTTTTTATTATTATTCTAGCTTGGCTCTAAACCCGACAAACACTTAGATTGTAAAATTCTCGATGCATATTTCACTAGTAGATTTTTTTTCCAAATTTGCTTCAAGCAAAACCAAACTTGGAACTTATGTACAGGATAGATGAATAAATCTGTAAGCGAAAGTTCTTCTTCAAAAAAAAGGATGGCCAATCAAACTCCCCAGATACCTATTCCCGAATTGCTAGTAATAAATCATATATCATGACTATAGTGTAACCTTCTTTATGATGCATTCTGATAAATGTTTAACCCCTCACAAATCTGCTTGTTTATTTCCACAGTGTCAAAGGTCAAAAGTGTCTCGCATTTTGCAACACCATTATATCCCTAACGCTTTTACACTTCGTGCAATATTAAAGTCCCATATTGAATTGCAGAGGGAAAAAAATGAATGCAAATGTCATTTAAAGTAATCCTCAGAGAAATCTTATTAATTGCCAGACTGTCGATGTGAGATTTTTATAATCTTGATCGTTATCAAATCTGCCCTCTTTATTAAAGCAGCGAGACTCTCTGAAATACAATTCCAATTAGAATCGTGAGATTGTGAGTAAATGGATTCTATTTCCATCTTAGTAATTGAACTAATGTCTTTTATCACTAGAATCGTAAATTAGAAGATTCAGCATTTTTTGTGCCAACACAATTTGGAATGAAATCGCCTGACGATGGCACCTGGGGAGTTTATAACTTGCTCCTCCAGTCTAACAGGAAAAATCTACAAATTTATTGTACTCATCTCCAATATAAATAAGGCACTTTAGTTTAGGTTGTCTAATTTCGAACAAAGTTTTCCCAGTTTAAAATCTAGCACTGTCTACCATTTTCAGCCTTTCTAAGCAGCATTCAAAATAAAAAAATAATAATTGTGGCCTGATGGCTAACTGGGTAGCGCTGTGGCAGTTGGCATCACAGACTTCAGGTTCGAATCCTGACTGTGGCATGGGTGAATTTTAGTGGTTCGGAATCGTGGTACGTTAAACCGCAGGTCCCGGTCTAATTAGCCCAAAGTGTGCAGAAAATTACCGAAGAGGGAAAAACCAACAATAATACAATGTATTTAAATTATTTTTATCTTTGAAAGAAAAACTATATTATAAAACGAATTATTCAAATTTGAACTTACTTATGTTTGTCTTAGAGCAAATTCACATTTATTTTATCGTCATTTCAATGTAAAAGTTTTCTTATAGAATAAAATGATTTTCGTAAAGTTTCTGAATTTCATAAAAATATTTATCTATAATAAAAATATTCCATATGAAAGTGGTGTCTTTTATAAAAGAATATTTCATATATGATCAAACAAATATACACTTGAATTCTCCTTTCGCAATTATTTTTAAATACTTTTTATACATAATTTTCGAATAAAAATGGTTGTTTTACTCAATGAGAGAATTATTCTACATTTATTCCTTTTTTTTAATGTTGTGTCTAATCATCAGTGTCCTGCAGTGCAAGGCAGACATCCCATAAGTAATCTAATGTATAGAGGAAAAGAGGCAGCTTCTGTTGGGATGGAGAAGTCTGACCGTGATGCTCTTACAGTCATATGAGACCGGGACCTACGGCTTGAAATGGATTCCGAACCACTACAAACATCCATGGCACCGCTGGGACTCGAACTCGAAACCTGTGGCACAGAGCGCAAGACACTCGGCTATTCAAGCCATATTTTGTTGGATAAATAAAATCAATTTTATGCTTTTTTTTCTTCTTTTTTCATTGGTGCAACAGCCCCATGGTGCGTCAAGGCCGTCTGCCTGCTGACAGATTTCTAAACAGGAAATGCTTTCCTTTTTATGCAATAGAGTTGCCAGCCCTATGGAATACAGTAATATTAGACAGTAATACAAACAGTAATATTAGACAGTAATGCAGTACAGTAATAATAGACAGTAATACACGCAGTATAGTAATATGCACGCAGTACAGTAATATTGACAGCCAGTACAGTAATATTAGACAGTAATACACGCAGTACAGTAATATTAGACAGTAATACACGCAGTACAGTAATATTAGACAGTAATACACGCAGTACAGTAATATTAGACCTCTACAGTAATATTAGACTACGGCACCTACGGTTTAAAGTGGACTCCGAACCATGACAAACGTCTGTAGCACTGCCGGGACTCGAACCCGTAACGTGTGGCAAAAAAGCGCTAATCATACTATTTTATTTAATTTTATTTATTTATCAATTACTGTTACCAATATATAAATTAGAGCAAGCCTTTAAAACACCAAACTTTTCTGCTACACTTTCAAAGACAATATTATGTTTCAGTACTATGTAGCTATTATTTCCCCCAAAAAATAGTGTATTCCTATCTCATTTCAGAAGTACGTCCTTGACAAAGATCTTAAAAAGTATGTGTACAACCGAGAGATGCCTTTGATATTCATCGGCGGCATGCCCAGATCCGGGACGACACTGCTGAGGGTTCTTCTGGATGCCCATCCAGACATAAGATGCGGCGAAGAGACAAGAGTCATTCCCAGACTCCTGGGTCTCAAAAGTCAGTGGTTGAAGTCCCCGCTGGAGTCCAGACGTCTCAAGGAGGCAGGAATTACACCCCAGGTACAAATATGTTTACAATATTTTGCAGACAACGAAAAGATTAGAGCTTAATGAAGGATCATTTATGTAATATGAAAACAGTAAAAACTATATAATGAGGCAGAATAAATATTTTTTTACAGTGCGATGTTATTTATACTTGTTTTGTCAATGAATCTCGAAAATCTTTGTTTATTTTATAGATCATCATCACATTAATGAGTAGTTGGTTTTTAATATCTTGAATACAAGTAACACCCTCAGGGAATGATAGGTGTGGTTTGGCGCTCTACGATCATTTTGTGCACACTTTAGAGTAATTAGACATGGGACCTACGGTTTAATGTGGATTCCAAACCACTCACAAACATCCATGCCAACGCCAGGATTCGAACTCACCCTCAGGGAAGCAAGTTGCACACATCTCTCCTCTTTGAATCAAACTAAGAGACTTTGCGCTTTGAACAATGTATAAAATATTGTTCTTTCTAAAGTGCACAGAATTCGGAACGCATTGTTTGGGGTTCTTGTATCTTTGATACCGCTTCCAATCGAATCCTGGAGCTGGCATGGATGTTTGAGATTGGTTCGGAATCCACATTAAACTCCAGGTCCTGGTCTGTTTAGCCCTCGTGTGCACAAGATGACAGTTGAGCGACAAACCAAACCAATAATATAATACAAATCTTATGGAATTGGCAATTTATAATCATTGGATTGTGACATAAGTGTAGTATACTGATTAACCAAAAGTGTGCAAAAAAAATAGCCGTAGCGAGACAAACCAAACCCTTCCAACAGAAGCGAACACCCCTAAAGGGACATCCAGACTTGAGAGAGTCCCGTTCGCAAACCCACTAAAAACTAGTTTTACAAAACCTATTAGAAAATCATGTATCTCGGCCGTGCTCCAGACAGAGTTAGTTAGTTTAGTCTGAATTAGTTTTGGTTCGGTTTGCCGCTCTACTGTCATTTTATGCACACTTTTGGCTAATTAGATCAGGATCTACAGTTTAACGTGGATTCCGAAATACTCATAAACACTCGTGCCACTGCCAGGATTTAGTTCATAGTTAGAATCTGATGAATTTTTTTGCGCTTATCAAAGGGACTCCATTTACGATCAGCTGTCACTCACGTGGGTTGTTTTTCGCGGTCTGACGGAGACTCTCGGCTTATGCGCACCTGTCTGGACGCTGCTTAAGTGGCATCTAATAGGGAGGGGTTGAGCTCACGCCTATTCTTTGAGTCAAAGGAAGGGGCGTTTCTAGTGAATTGCATTTACACTTCAGATATAAAGACAGAACATTGCATAAAAGCCAAGCGTTCCACCTAATGTGAATGGCACTCGAAGCATGTTTTATCTTATCTTGCGAATTGATGAGGGGAAAAGTTGTTCCTTTTGCAATTGGTCTTATGTCGAGTTGGATACGACCTAGAAAACATGTGCAACCAAGTGAGAAGAAACACTTCAGTCTCAAACCCTCAAATGGAATGCGTAGCATTCACTATTTTCAAAAATTAGAAGCATAATTGCCATTATTGTGTGTATAAGCCAATGGTCATACATCATGACAGTGAATATAAGCCAGGCATATATAATAACTATATGTGCAAAGGTCTCGCTTCGGCTTACAGGTTGCTTGGCAAATTTTTACTATATGATACACCAATAGAAATGTTTCTTATGAGAACCATATAGGAAGGTGAATTCCCACCTTACAGATCGATCTCTCTATACTAAATCTGTGAAAGGAAGGCAAAAAAATCTAGAACAAATGTTGCATACCATCAAAAGGTTCGAAGTCAAATGGTAAATATATTAAATGGAGACCATACCTCAAGCAAAACACAAGAATTGAATCAATTCTCGACAAAACTACAACTTTACCAGATAACTTTCTTTATTAATGTAACTCTGCCTAAAACACAAACTTCGAAACAGAAATCTTTATGACCGTCTCCTAACAGGATATAATATCGAATAGTGAACGATGGAGCTGTTGGCCAATGAAGAATTATGTGTAAAAAAAGAATAGGACCCTCTTTTCCCAAATTTACCGATACAAGCATATGTTCATAGATAAAAAAATTTTCAATACAATGAAAATACACTAAATGAAAGGTCCCAAAGTAAATCAATTAGAGAATGAACTAGTTATGAACCGAAGAATACTCCAGTTACGTGACAAAACAGACTTCAAATTGGCAACTTCATGAACGTTGCGTTTTATTATTGATTTATGAACCTTACCTGGAATAATATATGCAGGCTAATATCAATATGTAATTTCCGTCTCCATTACTATAATTCCGAAAACTTTTATTTGCTTTATGCAGCATAATTAATATTGCATATCTTTTGGCATCGCTTAAATAACGATTTAAACATTCTCCAAGATACCGTGGTAGGAAACGCGATACATTCACGTAACATTAAAACGAAGTCATTTATTATGCAGAAAATGATCATAAAATTAAAATTAGAGTCTTTAAAGCAAGCATCAGGACGTTTGGAGTTTAATTAAAACTCGCTGCATTTAAAAAATGCTTTGATTTATGGGGAGGTCTTCCATGAATAGATAAACAGGATGTAAAGCAATCCATTTAACCTCCAAGGTAATTTGATACCACGGTAAGATAGGAGGGTCCCTGACATTTTATTTTAATTTGAAAATGAACTGAATGCAATATTAATCTTACTCCAGGAAAAATATCCAGGGAAATATTTTCGAATGAATTCGATGGCGTCAGTTGGCTATCAGAGGAATTAATTAATCAAAATATTTACGCTTCGGGTGTTTTATATGGATATTAAATTCGTTTGTTAAGAAAGATATTAAAAGTTTTAAAAATTTTTTTTAAATTTTTTATGATTAATACTATGGAAAAAATTATTTGTTTTTTCTTTAAGTAATGCGTCTAATTATAAAAATTGTAATATTTTCTTTTTAAGGGTTTTTTTAAAGTGCCTTTTAAGGTTTTTTTTTTAAAGTAGTTAAAATTTTTTAAGTGCTTAAAAAAGACGAAAATAAAATTAAGACAGGAAAATAAATTTTAAATTTAAAAATAACAATAATGTACTTGCACCACAGGCTCCATATTCGAATCCGGGCCGTGGCATGGATGTTTGTGAGTAGTTCGGAATCCATTTTATACAACCAGTCTGTTTACCCTCGTGTGCACAAGTTGACCGTAGAGCGAAACACCAAACAAATAATGCAATAAAACTCTCATAGAGTTGCCAATTTGAAATCATTCGATTATTACGTAGGTGGTGTATACTTCAGAAAATAACACTTGTTTTCTGAAATCTACACCAGTATACTAAATTGCAAATCCCATAAACGTTATATTTTATTATTGTTTTATGAACCTTACTTGGAATAATCTATGCACGTTAATATCAATAAATAATATACGTCTTAATAACTATGATACCGAAATCTTTTATTTACATTATGCAGCATAATTAAAAATGCATATCATTTGACATCGCTTAAATAAAGATTTAAACATTTTCCCAGATACTGTTGGTAAGAAACACAATAGCATTCATTCAACATTAAAACTAAGCAATTTATTCTGCAGAAAATAATCATAAAATTAAAATTAGAGTCTTTAAAGTATGCATCAGAAAGTTTAATTAAAACACGCTGCATTTAAAAATGTTTTGATTTATTGGGAGGTCTTCCATGAATAGATAAACAGGATGTAAAGCAATCCATTTAACCTCCAAGGTAATTTGATACCACGGCAAGATAGGAGGCCTCTGACATTTAATTTTAATTTGAAAATGAACTGAATGTCCTATTAATCTTACTCCAGGAAAAATGTCCACAGGAAATATTTTCGATTCAATTCCATGGCTTCAGTTTGGTATCAAAGGAATAAATTAATCAAAATATTTACGCTTGGGGTGTTTTATATAGATATTAAATTCGTTTGTTATGAAAGATATTAAAGTTCGTTTTTTAAAAAATTGTTTATGATTAATTTTGATGGAAATTTTTTTTTTTCTTTAACTATTGCGTCTAATTATAAAAAATTTTGATATTTTCTTAGTTTAAAGGGTTTGTTTAAAGTGCCTTTTTTAGTACTTAAAGATTTTTAAGTGCAAAAATGGAGAAAATAAAATTACTCCAAGAAAATAAAATTTAAATTTAAAAATAAATAAAAATTACTTATCTAGTTAAAGAATCAAATTTTTATTTCAAATTTGAATATGCCTAGATGATTTAAGCATTTATTTTTAATAAAGCAATATTCAATATTTCTATACAGTTTGTTGTGTCTTTTAATTTATAAAATGAAAATTTTTAAAATTAATATTACCATATCTTAGTCTTCCATTTAGGCTGAGGCATGATGGCCAATTGGCTAGCCCTCAGGCCATTGGTACCAAATTCTTCAGATTAGAATCCTGGCGATGGCATGGAGGTTTGTTGGTGGTTCGGAATCCACATTAAACTGTAGGTCCCTGTCTAATTAGCCTAAAGTGTTCACAAGATGACGTAGAGCGACAAACCAATCTATTCAGGTTTTAAACTGTTGGGTAGAATGGAATAAAATAGTATTATCCAACTAAACCTCTCCAAAATAAAGTTATTTTACCAAAAAATACATTTACAAGTCAAAAAAGATCAGAATTTGCTGTACACAATTTCTACGTCAGGTACATAAAAAATCATTTCAGTTCCTCAGATTTTTTAAAGCATGGATAAATTTTTGATACATTAATCAGGAAATAAGAAATAATTACTTTGCTTTTACTTAAAATATTTGACAGTAAAATCACCCTACTCAACAGCAATTTAATAAATAAATTACCCTTATTGGTTTGCCCTATTTTTTTTTACTAATACCTGCTAGCCTATGATGAAAAGGATTATTTATATTTCTTCTTTTGTTATGTATAATGTTTATTTTTTTTTCCTTGCTTTAACGAATTTTTCCCTATATAATTTCATCTTCTATTCCTTACTCTTTCTTACTAAATTACCCTCCGAATTGAACATAGACAAAAATGTTATAAATTAATACTTCTACTGTCTGAGTTCATCTAATTTAGAGAGCGTGATTAAAATCATTAAAAAGGTAATTTATAAAGTGTGGCGAAAATTAGTTGGATTAGCATTAGTTTTGATTGGTATTGAGCAAATACAGAATTCAAGAAAATATTTTAAAAATAAGTTTTATAATATCTATGACAATTTGGTACTTTTCAAATTAGGGTTAACTTTAATGATGTATCTAATCTAATTAAATTCCGACAAAAGAGACGGTAAATATTTGAAATGAGGGGACCTGAATGGCCGAGCTCTGGCTCTCGGTGCCACAGGTTTCGGGTTTTCGGTGGTGGCTTGGATGTTTGTAGTGGTGGGGAATCCACATTGAACTGTAGGTCCCGATCTAATATGATTATAGAGCATAGAGCTGACAACTCTACTGTGTAAAAAGAAACTATCTCCTGTCTCTAAATCTGCCAGTAGACAACGGCCTTCACCCACCATGGGGCTGTTGCGCCAATGAACAAGAATACATCTTTTTTGTGTGTACAATACAATTGATATCCATTTTTCTGAATAAAAATTTATTATTATTCGGAGAACACCAATTCAAAGTTTTAAAATACCAACCGAGCTTTTACGTAGACAAAAATTAATTAGAAAAATATTAATAATGTGAAATCATTAATAAGCTTGATAGAAAAAAAAAAATAAATAAAAATCATATATGTCAGCTATAAACTCAGTTCGGAATCCACTTTAAACTGTAAGTCCATGTCTAATTTGCCCAAAGTGTGCATAAGATGACCATAGAGCGACGAACCAAACCAGTCAGTGCTAATCCTTAACCTCCGCTGGCACAGGTTCGTTTTTCAAAAATAAAGTATGAGTTGGTATTTGCTTTGTAAAAGCGACAGTTTAGTCTAGTGGGGAAATTTCGAAATGGTGAAATGCAGCTGAACAGCGATTGCCTTCCAGCCGGCAGAGGATGTTCGTCGGAAAAGAGAGCTAAGACTGACAGCTTAAAAGAGGACATCCGACGATATTTATTGTCTGAGTGAATTCCTGCGAAAAAGAACAAATGAAGAAAAATATATTTGTGGGGCGGAGAAATAATAATCGGAGATTTTCCAGATGTTCCTTATGCGGTTCGGTTTGGTTTATGGCTCTACGATCATCTTGTGCACACTTTGGGCTAAACAAACCGGGACCTACAGTTTAAAGGGGATTCTTTACCATTAACAAGCGTTCATGCTGACACCAGCATTCGAACCTGAAGCCTGGAGGTGGTATGAATACAAAAAGTCAGAGCCACTTGACAACCAGGCCTCATTTAGGCTTTAAATCACTAGGTTTCAAAAAAGTCTATGATATCAAAGGCCAGAACGCTAGCCACTTGGCCACCAGGCCACGTTCCTTGAGCGGTGAAATGAGGCGTTGAGTACAGAAAAGACACACTTCCTCACCTGCGCTATAGTAGGTGTCGGAATCATTCGAAGATGAGAGGAATCTTCGAATGTTGCACTTCCTTGAGTCTTCTTCCTTGCACCAAAGCCCGAGATTCGAATCCTTTGATAGTAGCATTATTTCGACCTGCTGCCAATTCCATCGTCGTAGGAACAGATATCAGATTACCTTCAAATTCTTTAGCAGTCCGATTACGCAATGTTCGAGATAAATTTGAGTAATATTATGATTTACACCATTCCTTTTGGTATATCACTAATCTTGTCGTTTCTGTTAATTTTACTAGGAGTGGATAAGATCGAATTTCTTAATGAAAGTAGAAGTCTGATTTCTGTGTGATTCTGTTGCCACTGCATTCATTGAAGAAGGGTAGGGTTAGAATAGTGTAATATAAATATATTTTATATTAAGATGTATTTTATTTCAGTCATATGTTAACCGTTCTATTACTTGTATTTATTGCCTTTTACGCTTGTTTTCAATTGCTAGTTAACAACTCTGTTCCCTTTCTGAAGTGTTACAGAGCAAGCTCTGCTTGTTAGCAGCTCAATCCTCCTGTTCAACGTTTTAATTATAATTTCTATTTTCTCTTTTAAGTATATTCGTATATGTTCGTATTCGCCTTCTTTCTTAAAATTTTATATTAATATTAAAAAAAAATAAACAGATAAAGAAATATGGCATTGCAATTCAAAGGGCAGAGACCAAATGCAATGTTTTCAATAATCAAGGATATTAAGAGTGTGGTTACGGAACAGCCAAGAGCTTCGCTTACCCTTCAGTTGATCTGTTAACAATTCTGTTATTGTGATATTATTAACTTTGAAATGTTATTTTAAGGGGCCTGAATGGCCGAGTGGCTAGCGCTCTGGCGCTCGGTATCACAGGTTTCGGGTTCGAGTCCCGGCGGTGCCATGGATGTTTGTAGTGGTTCGGAATCCACTTTAAACCGTAGGTCCCGGTCTAACACGGTCGAAGAGCGTTGTGGAGAGTGACATATTAAAACTAAGGAAAAACTAACTGTTCATATATAGTGATTAGGGGATTATAGTCCTTGTTGCTTCACATCCCCATATACCACTTCATTCATCATAGTTATTTTAAAGTCGAATATTTTCATTAGAATTCTTATGATAAAACCTCTGGATTTTGCACTTATTAACTATAATTAATATATTAAAATTGTTATATAATAACTAGTTTGTTTTCTGCTCTTATTAACATATAAAGATCATATTAACAGATGTTTGAACATTTGTATCGAATTATTCACTGTATCTTTTCGTAATTATTGGCTCTAACAATAAAAATTAAACTATATTTTTTTAACTTATTATTTCGTGTATTTGTTTCAGATGAATGTATTCCTTAACTAAATTTATAGTTCTTCTGAAGGCTTTCGAACTTGTTTTGATAAATGTGGTAATGTTGATTTTATAATTAAGTTAGTGCATCATAGTAAATACATTTTATTAGTATTACGTTGTTATGGTTTGGTTAATGCAGTTTATAATAATTTCAGTAAATTGTGTAGTAGTGGAGATATTTTTTTTCGTGTTTAATGACATATCACCAACACAGATAACAAAATTGTCTTGATCACACAATCTCAAATGACTTTGGAACAGCAATTAATGTTAACGTAACTTCATTAAACAACAAGATCTGCTACACCACATCACTGTGCCTAGAGCTGAGTTGTCCCTTTACAGTTTGAGAATGATGTTTGTGAGAAGTCTTTATTGGGCCCTGTGACGCTCCAAGGTTATACAAGACAGGGACCTACGGCATAAAGTGAAATCGGAACCACTACAAACACCCATGGCACCGCCGGGAATCAAACCCGAAACATAGTGAGCTATACTGAAGCTATACGGGGCGCCAGAGCGCTAGGAACTCGGTCATCAGTTCCCCAGAAACATGATCTAACCCTGTCCTACTAAAATTCACTGAAACAGCAAGCTTAGTTCTATACCTTACAGGAATACTTAAAATCATATCAGCGGCTTGATGACCAATTGGCTAGCGCTCTGGCCTTTGGTACCACAGGCTTTTAGGTTCGAATCCTGGTGGTGGCATAGATGTTTGCTAATATTTCGGAATCCCCGTTAAACTGTAGATCCCGGTCTAATTATCTTAAAGTGTGTACAGAATGACCGTAGAGCGACCAACCAAACCATACAAAATTATATTACTCACAGATATGCTGATCTCTCTATATAATCGGACTGTTAAAGAATTTGAGTTTGAAGACAATCGGATATCAGTTCTTTCGACGATGTAGTTGGCCAATAGGTCGAAATGATGTCGCTGTCCTTGAGTGACATCTTGGAGTGAAAATGTTTCTGTGCAATTATTATGTCTTCACCTCCTCTCATCCTTCTCACAGTGTAGATGAATCCCTTCAAGTTTTCACGTCCTGATTGCGAGTCTCTCCATGATGATAATCTGTCTCGATCTTGACGATGATCAACTTAGGACCCAGAGTCTCGCTCCTGTGTTCTTTTCTCGTAATTTTATTTTCTCCTTGTTTTTGTCTTTACTAGCTTTTTTTTCATTGTTATTGCTGTTGATGAATTGATGCTCCTGCCTCGATGTCACTATCACTTTTTATCATTCGTTTCTGCTCTTTTTTGATTTTCAGTTAGATGCTTACCTAAAATCTGCCCAAAGTTCTATATGTTTAGCCATTGGGTGAAGATTTTTTCGACGCTTAATACAGTCTAGAAAGGGAGGCTTACTTTTCAACTTACTCCTGTCTTCTTTTCTCGTAATTTTGTTTTCTCCTTGTTTTTGTCTTTACTAGATTTTTGGTTGTTTTTGTTGTTGATGCGTTGATGCTCCTGTCTCGATGTCACTATCACTTTCTATCATGCGCTTCTGCTCTTTTTAGATGAATGTTCTTTGGATACTTATTTACCCCAAAGGTCTATACGCTCAACTTTTGGTTGAAAACGTTTTCGACGCTTAACACAGTCCAGAAAAAAAGTGTACCGTTTCGGAGATCAAGTGTGGATTTTTCTTGTACGAGAGATAACTGGAATAACTCAGTTATCGCTTCCTTGCCACACAAACCTGTAAATCATTGTTTAAAAAATTTAGGAATCATTTATCAAACTTAATATATAAAAATATTATTGCTGAAAAATTTAAAAACAAATTTATAGAATATATATATATAGTAAATTATACACATATTGAAATGTTTATTTTAAGCATGTATTTTCTCCATTTATAAGCTTAAAAATTCTGAAAGCATTCCATTTTATACCGTTCCATTTAAACTCAATGAATTTTCTGAAGGAAGGTCACAGCGCCAATTTTATTATTTGTTGTGTTGAATTATCATATAAGCTGAAACAAAGCTCAACAAATGCCCAATTCACAAAAATTACTAAAGTGCGTTAATCCATTAATACCAGTTTAACATTACAAAAAAGGGGAATCTTCTATGTTGTGATCATTAATAATCTAACACTGTATCCAATTTTTCTATCTGGTATTATTATAAAACATTTTCTTCTTGATTGGCGCAACAGCCCCATTGTGGGACAAGAGCATCTGTTTACTGGCAGATTTCAAGACAAGTTTCCTTTTTACGGGGTAAGTCCATAAGGCCTAACGCTTTACTGCCATATTAGACAAGGAGGACCTGATGGCCGAGTGGCTAACGCTGTGGTGCTCGCTACCCGTCTGCGGGTTCGAACATCGGTAATTAATTTAATTAATTAGTTAATTAACTAATTTAATTAATTAACAAGAATGAACGTATAAATCGAAGCTATAAAACAAAAATATTTTTTATAAACAATATAAAAAGTCGTTAATAGGTGCAAAAAAATTTTTATTAATTAAATGATTATTTTGGTGTCCTAAATTGTCGTTAGATAGGAATGGTTTGAAACGAATTGTATGACATAACCTTGTTAACTAAAATAAAAGAATATTCCTTCTCCAATAAATAATTTCCAATATAAATTATCTTCTTGTAACATATACCTACTTTCCCCTACAAGACGTAATATATCTAAATACAAAGCTGGCCGCAAGTAAAATACTATGTTTTATATATGCAATAAACCTATTTTTTTTTTTGTGAAAAACGGTATGCTGTTCCTGATGTATATTTTACCCTACATTTAAAGCAAGCAAAATACAAAAAAAAAAAAAAAAAAACAGAAATGAAATCTACTTTCGGATGTGAACTCTTTCGTCTTTTCAAAAACATCCATTTCCTTTTTTGAGCCAGAATCATTGAGCGAAGTGTTGCCACTTATTTCACTCCCACCTGCATAAATTCTTTCTTGTTGTTCAGCCATTTCAATATTGGACTCATTTTACAAACATTTTTTTTATATCTTTAAAATCTCCAGGGAAATGTATGGACGTTTTACTGCCAAACAGCAAAAAAAGACCTTATAACCGAAAATATCTCAAGAGAGAAGAATATGTTATTCTTTGTTTATGATAACCATCAACATTCATTTGCATTTTATTTATTTATTTTTAAAGGGAAATGCATCCATTTTTTTTATTTGTTGGGAAATAAATTCTCATGTCTTGTAATGAAAAAAATTCTGACATGTTTTCTGGCATTTAAAGTCTGTTTTTTAATCTATAAGGGTTATAAAAGTTATACTTATTCTCAACCGACTCGTGCCTCAGTGGCAACGCGGGCCGTTGATGAGCATTAGGGTTGCGGTTCAATCCGCTGGCGACTTTGTTGTGGACACTGTTTCAAAAAGCGTGGAGACCCGAGGGCGTTTCTGATGATCTGCATCTTGTCTCGTGAATCGGACTGCCTGGTGGCACAGGGACCTGGGGTACCGAGAGCCAGAGAGATAGCCACTTTTAATTACAAATATCTGGTCAAATATATTAGGACCTGATGGCTGAGTGTCTGACGCTACGTGCCACATGTTTCGGGTTTGAGTTCCAGAGGTGCTATGGATGTTTGTAGTGTCTCCGAATCCATTTTAAGGCGTAGGTCCCGGTCTCATATGACTATAGAGCATCAGAGACCCAAGTCGTTCTTTCATCCACATCATTCCTCAAACTGTATAATGGCAACTCATCTCTACAGACAGTGATGTGGTGTAGTGTAGAAGTAGTCATATTAAGGACAAGGAACCTCAGATTTAAATTGAATTCCAAACCACTATAAGCATCCATGAGCAAAGCCGGTACTCAAACCGAATCCTGTGGCACTAATCGTTCTAATTATAAAACTTGCAAGAGGAAAATCACTTTAACTTTAAAAATAATTAAATTAACGAACAAGAAAGTATGTAGGAAATTTAGTCTATGAAACAAAATAGTCTTTGATAAATAATATAAAAAAAACATTAATAGCTAGCTAAAAAGAATTAATTAAATGAATATTTTGGTGTAGTAAATTGTAGCTAAATAAGAAAGATTCGAAACGATTTGTATACCATAATCGTGTTACCACCAATAAAAAAAGTTTTGTAAATAAAAAATTTGTATAATAATTCATCTTGTAACATATACCTACTTTTCCTACTAGAATAATATATCTAACGATAAAGCTGTCCGCAAGTAATATACTAAGTTTTATAGTTGAAATAAACCCATTTCTTTTTTGTGAAAAAAAACGGTTGGTATGATGATATATATATATTTCCCCCCCACATTTAAAGCAAACAAATGCAAAAACGGAAAGGAAATACACTTTCCGATGTGAATTTTTCGTCTTTTCGAAAACATCCATTTCCTTTTGAGCCAGAATCAATTGAGCGAAGTGTTGCCACTTATTTCACTCCCACCTTGCATAAATTCATTCTTGTCGTTCAGCCATTTCATTATTGGACTCATTCTACAGACATTTTTTTTTTTTTTTTTTTTTATCTTTAAATATTCGGGAAAAATTTATATACATATATGGATGTTTTACTGCCAAATAGCAAATGAAGATCTTATAACCGAAAATATCTCAAGAGAGAAGAAATTGTTGTTCCTTGTTTATGATAAGCATCAACATTCATTTGCATTTGCATATATTTTTTTAAAGGGAAATGCAACCAGAATTTTATTTGTTGAAAAATAAATTCTGGCATGTTGTAATGAAAGATTTTCATTTGAAGTTTTTTTTTAATCTATAAGGGTTATAAAAGTTATACTTATTCTCAACCGGCTCGTGCCTCAGTGGCAACGCGAGCCGTTGATGAGCATTAGGTTGAGGTTCAATCCGCTGGCGACTTTGTTGTAGACACTGTTTCAAAAGCGAGGAGACTCGATGGCGTTTCTGGTGTTCATCCTCTTGGCTCACGAGTCGGACTGTCTGGTGGCACAGGAACTTGAACACCAAAACTGTGGTACCGAGCGCCAGACAGCAAGCCCCTCGACAGTCAAGCCTCTTTTAATGACAAAGATCAGGTGAAATATATTAGGAACTGATGACCGAGTGTCTAGCGCATTGGTGCTAGGTGACACCTGTTTCGGGTTCGAGTTCCGGCGGTGCTAAGTATGTTTGTAGTTGCTCGGAATCCATTTTAAACCGTAGGCCTCGGTCTCATATGACTGTAGAGCTTCACACAGCCCAGTCATTCTTCTCACCCACATCATACCCAATCTGTACTGGGGCAACTCAGCTCTACAGATAGTGATGTGGTGTGGTGTAGTAGTTGTAGTAGTCATATTTCACTGGGACCTACAGTTTAAAGCGAATTCCGGACCACTACAAGTATCCATGGCACCGCCGGTATTCGAACCCAAAACCTATGACAATGAGGGCCAGAGATCTAGTCATTCGGCAATCAGGTCCTCATTATAAAACATGAAAGACGAAAATCAATTTAAATTTAAAAACTACTTTAATTAATTAACAAGAATGTACGTAGGAAATTTAGGCTGTGAGGCAAGGTATGTTTAGATAAACAATGATAGGTGCAAAATCGTTCAAATCGTTAATAGGTACAAAAGAATTAATTAATAGAATGTACATTTTGATACCCTAAATAGTCGCTAGAAAAGAAACGTTTGGAACGAATTGTATGCCACTATTATCTAAAATAAGAAAAATTCAATCCCCAATAAACAATTTCTATAATAAATTATCTTCATCTTGTAACATATACATACTTTCTCCTACTAGAATTAATATATCTAACGATAACACTGTCCTCAAGTAATATACTATGTTTTATATTTACAATAAATCTATTTCTTTTATGTGAAAAAGCACGTTAATGAAAAAAACGGTATGATGTTCCTGATATATGTATATAAATTTTTCCCGAATATTTAAAGCAAACAAAGTGCAAAAAAACGGAAATGAAATCTACTTTCGGATGTGAACTCTTTTCGTCTTTTCGGAAAACATCCATTTCCTTTTTTTGAGCCAGAATCAATTGAGCGAAGTGTTGCCACTTATTTCACCCACTTACATAAATTCATTCTTGTTGTTCAGCCATTTCATTATTGGACTCATTCTACAAACATTTTTTTTTTTTTTTGTATCTTTGAAACCTCCAGGGAATGCATGGATGTTTTACTGCCAAATAGCAAATAAAGACTTCATAACCGAAAATATCTCAAGAGAGAAGAATGTGTTGTTCCTTGTTTATGATATGCATCAACATTCATTTGCATTTTAGATTTTTTTTTTTTTTTAAAGAAAAGGAAATGCAACTAGAAATTTTATTTGTTGGGAAATAAATTCTGAGTTCATGTAAATAAATATTTTCATTTGAAATCTTTTTTTTTTATTTTATCTGAAATATTTTGGGTTATAAAACTATATTTATTTTTGCTTGAATCATGCCTCAGTGGCAACGTGTCCTGCTGGTGAACATTATGGCTACATCTTGCCTCGTGAGTCGAACTACCTGGCTGGTGGGGGGAGGGGGGTTGTTTCTGGGTTTTCTTCCATACGACATATTAATGCGGGGTAGTTTCCCTAAAAGGCTCTCATTTTTCAGCACTACCCCTCCTACTTCAGTGGCACAGAGCCAAGTCAGACTTCTACTTACGGGTACTCCATCACCACAGAAGCTGCATCCCTCCTTACATGAGACCACACGGGTTCATGGATTTGGTCTCGGTGTTGCTGTCGACCAAGCGGGATGAGAAACTAATATTTATTCTTACATCGAAGCTAAAGGGACTGAAAATTCTTATATTAATTTAATTTAACTGAACATTTTTTCAATAAGTAAACTAAATCAATAAGTTAACATTTATTATTAAAATTGTCAACGTCATTAAATTAAAATACTTTTTACAAAAAAGTGCTTGTATATTTTTGAAATTAATCTTCAAAACTGTAAGTTGTTAAACAACTAACTAATAAAATCTATAGCACCTTCATAAGATGTAATACAAGTTTCAAACAAACATCATAATTCGATGAACAAATCTTACTAATAATAAATCTTCTTTTTAAAAATTAATTTATTGCTGATTTCGTTTTACGAATTGTCTGTTGGATCAATTACAAATTTTGATTTTGTTCATTAAAATGCAATATCCGCACAACGAAATAAAAAAGTTATCGAATGTATATAACATCCATAACAACATGATATGATAAACAACCATGTCACCGCCAGGATTCGACCCTGATGCCTGTGGTAGCAAAGTCCAAAGCTAGCCAATTGACATCAGGCAGCAATGTAAGCAAAATTCAAATGCCTGTTAGTCGTACATCAAAATCCAATAGAAAAATATGATTTGTTGAAAAAAATTATATATATATATATTATTATTTTTATTATTATTATTATTATTAAAAATTAAATCTATTTAATTTATTAAAATTATGTATATATAATTTAATCTTATACTTTTATGAACACGCTGTTGAAAAAAATCTAAGTCTTTTTTAATAAATACTAATCATTTATTCAGATCAAAATATTGAGAAATAAAAAAATAATGATCATACTTAACTGTTAAGAAAAGAACATGAACTTATTGCAAGTGGACAATATATCTCTTGAACTTCTAACAAACTGATTCAATAAATATTATGATTTTAGGGGAAGATAAATTTGGAATAAAATTGAAATAATTACATAAAATAGATTCATTCTGCAGTGGGTTAGACTAGCCCATGCATGTCGTAAAAGGTGACTAATATCGGTACCCAATGTCCGAGTATAACAGGTGAGATAAAGTCAGACTTCTCCCTTTGGGTACCCCAAGACTTTATGCTGTAAAGACAAAAAAAAGTTGCATTTTTTACCCTTCATCATGACTGCGGGCTCATGGACTTGTTCTAGATCTTGCTGTCGACCAAGTGGGATAAAAAACAACATAGTTCCCTTTCTTTGATATTTTTCCAATTTTTCACTAACGAGATCTTTCGGTTTTAGAGTGAATTTTGCAGGTACACTGGTGTGCAAAACTTAAGCAACAATGTAAAAATTTAGCAGATAGCCATGAAATTGCAGAAAAGGAGGTCTGGAGATCAGTACAATGAACACGTAAGTCAGTAGAAACGTCATGCGTATGCAAATATCAGGAACGAAACGTCGGAGGCGACGTGAGCGTACGCAAAATGCGTGATGTCGGAGCGCGCAGCTCAACAGTAGAATAAAAGGAAGGATGGAGACGCAATTCAACATATTCGCTGCAAGTGCCATTGAGTCAGTTCGTGAAATATGGCTAGAAGAAATCACCTGGACGACTTCACACAATGGAAGAATGATGGGAAAGCTGGAGGAGAGGAGTCGTACTGTCACCAGTGAACGAAAGCTGCAGAGTTTCGTTTCGCGCGCTTGAAAGCGTTCCAAACCACAGGTACAGCGTTAGAAAAGGTTGGTGGTGGCCGTCCGAGGAAGGCAACTGCAGGGGGCTGTACGATATTGTCCTGCAGACGAAAAGAGGCCGACAGCAGTCATCAAGCGCCATTGCTCAGCAACTCTGTACAGCAACGGGGCGACAAGTGTCGCGGTTTACTGTGGCCAGACGCCTTCACAAAGTGGGCCTACTCGCCCGCCGTCCTGAACACTGCCTCCCCTGTTGATAGTTGGCCGACGCCACCGTTTACAGTAGTGCAGAGATCTCAAACACTGGACAATTGATCAATGGAGTCGTGTCCTCTTTACGGACGAGAGTCGGTTCTGTACCAGAAGCGATTCTCGACGCGTTTCGATTTGGCGAGAGGTCGGGACCCGGTTTTATCCCAGTAACCTCAAGGAAAGACACCGTTATGAGGGTTCTGGAGTTCTTGTCTGGGGGAGGCATTTTTGCTGAACGGGCGAACTGAGCTCCACATTAAGCTACTGGAAAGTGAAGATATCACTCGAATGGATTGGCCAGCGTACTCCCTAGATTTAAATTCCATCGAACATGTGTGGGATGCTTTGGGGAGACGCATTGCAGCACGCTTACATTCTCCGGAGAACACCCAACAACTCAAACAGATGCTGATTGAGGAATGGGCACTCCTACCGCAAGAAATGTTGCACTAGCTGGTTCTGAGTATGCGCGGAGACGGTGCGAAGCAACCATTGCAGTGAGGGGAATTTTTTGCATAATTTTAAATTCCTTTAATAATATTCTTCAGTTATATGGCATTCAGATAAAAAATATGCGTTCAATAAATATGTTTTTTGTTTGATTCTACCGTATGCAGTATACGTTTTATCCGATGTTTTCGTCATGATTTAACAATCATCAGTCTACTCAGGCAATGCATTTCATTCAGATGATTATAAGTATTAATGCAAAAATCCACCTGTTGTTAAATTTAAGCATTAAGTGTATTTTTTGTCCTATTTCAATTTCCATAAGAAGAACTACAATTTTCAAATATCAGCATATATATTAGTTGTTATTTTGAATTGACGTCAAATCAAAAATGTTTCAAATGCAAATACTTATACTTAGTTCAATGTCATTTTTAGTTCTTTTATTTCAAAGTTTCTTTAAAACAAACAAGTAAAAATTTAATGGATAAAGTTTGTTTCCGTTTTCAGAACCCAGCAAGTTTAATCGCATCACTACCTTGGAGCTCTTGTTTTTAAGACGAATGAACCCAACAAGACAGCCTCTTTTTCAAGCAAAAATCTTGAAAAATAAAATCATGATTTTTATTTTAAAAACTTTTGTTCAACCAAAACAATTAAGGCAACAAAAAAAGAAAATATGAAGTTTTTCCTTTTAAAAGACAAAAAAACAGTTTTTTTGAAACGTCAAATGAATCAAATATCTTTCTAGAGCAAATTCCATTCTATAATTTTACATGTAACTCTATTTTTGTGTTGGATGGCTCTGCATCTCTACCAATGTTATTCAAATAAATACCTTTGAGACAGAATTCTATTGGTGATTTTGTTCATCATCAGTTGTTATTATAGAACTAGATGTCAAAAAAAGCATCTCTTGAAATTGATTTGAATCTTCTTCTGGATAAATTAAAATTTCATTTCGATTTGTCCGAAAAAAAGAAAATCATCTTGCATCTTGACGAATTCGAGATCAGAAGCATATTGCATATTCGGGGTGCGTTTATTTCAAAGCAGTGATTCCTCCAAGATGAAGTTAGAATCAATGCAAATCAGTAATATTTGTTACTACGTGAGTTCTTTGTTCCTCCAAATTACAATGGCAAATAATAATGCTGATTTTCTTTTTTCTGCTGCCACATGAAAAGGTTTTGAAAATGCCTCGGGATATATGGGACCAACAGCCCCATGGGCGGCTTGTCTTGATCCCAGTTTGCATTCGAACTAAAGTTGATATATTTTCTCATTTTACAGGAGTATTTTTTAACCTCAAATGTCGCTCCAAATATATTACGGGCCCCAGAAATTAACCAGAACTAATGCACTTATGCGGTCAGACATTGACCATCAGGTCTAAAACTTTGACCTGATCTCTGTTAATTTAAAAATAATCATATAAAACAGCACTCATTTTTTTTTGTCCTTTCAAAACACCGCTTTAAATGAATAACAGTATTCATATTTTTATTCATAGTCCAAAATGTTACATTTATGACTTCAGCCATTTAGATAATTATCTAACAGATGGCTAAATTTTAAAAACAATCAGTCACATGGAGAATAAAAGATGGTATTTCAAATCTCGGTAAATCAAATAGTGAATCAATCAGTAATATCGTCATTTAAAATATCATTCGTCAATAAACAATTTTAATTAAAGTAGATTAATCAATTTTCCGTTGCTTAATTTTTCGTAAAAATTTGAATAAAGCAAATATTATTCGTTAATTTTCATAAGTGATAATATTGAGCTCTCATCATCATGGTGGAGTTACTTTCGTGTTATTCATTCTTTGTTTTTTCAGCAGTTTTGTTAATTAGTCTCTTTTACGCCATTTAATTCTGACATTTATTTTAAAATTATTCTCAAATATATATTTGATTTGTACCATTTTTATAATACGCATTGCCAGATTAAAAATATTTACTTTTAAAAATGTGCTTAAAAATACCTCATCGAAATCTGAAGAAAAGGTTAAAATATTACATTCCCAATTTCACTCTGTCTCTCAAACATTTATTAATAATAACAAGCATTGCTTCGGCATCCATTTTTAACTACAAATCGTCTCGAACGTTTCCCTTTGAAGAGAAAATATTTTATTAGTTCCTCGCGACTCGACATTTGCAAGATTACGACATCATGAATGTTTAACGTTCTCCGCGGGATTTCAATTAACAGAGGACGGTACTTCGCAGACTCCTTCGATTCCAAGTAATTGCTTTCTGCATTCTCTGCCAATGAACTTCACGCCGACAAAAAGAAGCTTCAATTTTTAATTAATATTTCCGTGCCAGTGTGATCGCACTGAAATTAATGCAGAAGCAATTCTTAACAGTCGCTATAAATAGGAAACGGAGTTTCATCTGTCGGGAATTCAATGAACAATTCAATGGTAAATTTATTCCAACTGAATTAATTTATATTTGATTTCTTTCCGATTTTGAAATATTTCATTAACTGTTAATAAGAACCTATAAAAATTAATTTAGAAAAAAATATCCCGCCTTTATTTCTTAAGTTTTTAGCTCAGCGTGTTAATATTTTAATTGAAAATAAAAAAGAGCAATACTTTTCAAGCTTTTAGTTTTGAAGTGAAATTTCTTAAAATGAATTATCTGAATAATGGCTTCGTTTCTAATCATAGAGTAGTAATAAAATAGAATTTGAAGTCAACATGCTCGTCACGTGATGAGTGTATACTTCAGCAAACCTCTCCCATTGGTTTATATGCAATTCGTTACTTTGTTTGCTTACTTTCAAAGGAAAATAATGATTAAATAAGACTCCGTGTGTTAAAATTTATGAGACAGTTTTTTTTTTTCATAGATACAGAAAGAATTAATTTTTTGCATGTTGAATGATTATCGATTATTTAAAAAACAAATTTTATTGAGTATACGCAATTTATATTTGATTTAACCAAACGACAAACAAAACCTGTAGATGGCAAATTTAAATGTGTTTGTGTTTTAAACAAAACGATCAGTATTGATTGATATTTCCCATAAAATGGCCTTGCAAACAATAGTCAGTAAACATTCGTACTAATGCAAGAACCTCGGGAATTAATTTTTTAATTATTGGTATAAATTGACACCTAATATCAATAATCATGTATTAGTACTGATATTAGAGTCAATATCCGTGTATTAGAAGTAATACATAAATACTTCGATGTGCATTCTGTGGGTTGGTTTAGTAAACTC
>BPLR01018846.1:0-108573 GCA_021605095.1 Caerostris extrusa
GTTACGTGCATTGCTCTTAAAAATATATGTAATAAAATACGTCGCTGCTTCTTATATTAATCATTAAATAAATATTTATTATTTTAAAACCATTTTTAGCAATGAATTAAGTATTTTAATGAAATGTTCACTCTTTAATTTTGTTGTGCTGTGGAAATTATTGTAATGGGAAAGTTTGTGAATTCTAAGTTTAAAGGTATATTTTTCAGTTATTCCTTTACTCAATAGGAAAATCTTTGACACTTCAAAGGTATCATCTTGTGCTTACTGATTTAATGTCTGGAAGATAAAGATATTAAGCTCCACTTTTTGTTAAGTATGCCGAAATATGGAATACTAGAAAAGAAAGAAAATGAAGATTATTACGTATTGAAAAACCAAATGATCAATTTACCCAGTTTGATATTAATGAAAAGTAATAAGGTATGTTTTTTAAACTCTCTCGCCAACTTTTGCAAACCTGGTAACTTAAATTACAAAAATATATATTTATGTAAAAAATTTTTTGATGTATTCTTGTTGTTATAAAATAGAATCACAACAATAGCAAAAAATGTAAATTATTAATTCTATTAACTTTTGAAAATTTAAGTATGATCTATTTATTCGAAATTCGAAATTTTTTTGTTTAGCATAAAATTAAATGTGTCCCACAAAAATATTTGAAATTCATGTATTGGTTTCGATTTAAGGAACTATATAAAAACTGTAGTATTTCAGAAACAACTTTTATTATCTAATGAAAAAAATTAATAATAATTAATAAATTTGTTACATTTAATCTTTGCCCCTGACAATACTGGCAGAATTATTTTATACTTTATATACAGATGGTTATCAAATAATCGGAACACCTGTGAATAAAAGTGACATTTTTTAATGGGCTTCGCAAGCATTAAAATATAATCTTAAGGGAGGTAAATGTAGTGAAATTGTATACGTTTTGATTTTGTCAAAAGTGTAAAATGCCGGACCTCACAAAACTTCAAAGAGACTAAATTGTAGGAGCCGGAGCAACTGTGACCGAAACATCCCAGCTTAGGCATTTGAGGTCATGTCAGCGGTACACAAAGCGGTGGCAAGACAAGCCTTCAAAGTGAAATAGTCGTGGAGGAAAGGAGAAGCCGAGTGAAAGAGACCGACGGATATTAAAGCGGATATTAATGTCTTAAAAGAAAAACAACTGCAGCCAAATGACCTCAGGAGCTCAATCAGCATCTGGATTCTCTAGTGTCAATAATTACAGTTAGAGGCACCTTTCTAAACACGACATTTACGGCAAAGCAGCAATTCCCAAGCACTTGTCATCTGTTAAAAACCAAATGTTGTTTACAGTGGTGCCACAACCAAACAACCTGGTTAATTAATAAGTGGAAGACAAAGTTAGTAGAGTCGCACGAATCATCTTTCACATTTTTCCCTACAGCAGGACGGGAGCAAGTATGGAAGACACTCGCACAAATGTATGATTGTGATAGTCTCCTTCCAACAGTCAGCATGCAGGTAGATCTCTGTCATTGTATGGCCAGCCATAATGGTTTTCTAATGGCCCAATCGTAACCTTGAAAGGAAGGATCACTGTTGAGAAGTATAGAAAGTGTTAGCCGATTAGGTCCGTCCTCCATGATGCAAACTTTATTTCCTGCAGAAGATGGAATTTTCGAAGAGGATAATGCACCCATGCATGCAGCGGAATCTGTCCACGAATTTTTTGATGAGCACGAGGATGAAGCACAGTCCCCAACCTCAATATCATCGAACCGTTATAGTCTATTTTAGAGCGGTCAATCCGGAATCCACTGCCATCTCTTCTTGGAACTCTTTTAACAATATCTAAATGAAGAATGGTTCAATATTCCTCTAAACATTATTCAGCACTTGTATGATTCGATTCCCAGGAAAGTCCATGCCCAAAGACAGTCCAACGCCATATTAGTAAAGGATTCTTTATAACTCTGGGTTTTTCCATTATTTTGATAACTAATAATCTTAACTAATCTACTTATATTGATAACTAACGATAATCTTTTTTATATTTAATTTTTCTAGTCTTATATACCTGATGCATTGATTCGAAACAAATTTTTAAGTATTTAAATAAATCATTTTAACGTTACATTCTCATTTTTTAATTGCACATAATGTAAATTAAAAAAAATGCACAACTAATGACAGCATTTATTTTTAAAAATTTAAATACAAGATATTTTATGTAAACTCCTGTTTGTGAAAATTGCAACACCATGAAGGAATCGTCATAATTGAATGAAATTTAATACACATTTGAGTGGTAGTGGTACAAGTAAATGATTAAATGTTCAAAGCAAACAAACAATAACAAGAGATCGGAATCAGTATTTTGTGTAGCCACCACGCGCCGCAATAAGTGCTGCTACACGACGTGGCATGGAGTCAAACAAATTTTGAATGTCTGCCTGAGGAAGAGCATTCCATGTTGTTTGTATGTGCACCCAAAGTTCGTCTGCAGAAGCAACAGGATCCCAGGAACATGAGCGAGACGCCGACCAACGAAATCCCACACATGTTCAATCGGCTACATATCCGGGGGAATACTCAGGCCAAGGAAGAAGCTGTACCTGCCGCGTTGCAAAGAAGCATTGAACAGCCCTAGCGATATGAGGGCGGCATTGTCCTGTTGAAATACAGCGCCTAGCAAGCTTTGAAGGAAGGGAACAGCTTGGGGCTGGGAGAACTTCACTGATGTACCGGTTGTGTTCAGATTGCCCACAATTCTAGCAATTGAGATCGTCCATGATATGCTATGGCACTTCAGACCATAACCCGGGTGTTTCGTCCACTGTGGCTCGATAATGCACTCCGGAAGGTGGCGTTCACAGCATAGCGTCTGACACGAATGCGGCCATCATGGTACCAAAAATTAAAAGCGGATTCGTCAGAAAAACACGACATGCTGCCAATCAGCACGCCAGTCACTATGCTGAGCGGCCCATTGTAGCCGCAGGCGGCGATGGTTTAGCTTGAGAGGGATCCTATAAAGGAGTCCTCGCGCAGTCCACGCTGCAGCAGACGTCTACGAATTGATGAAGCACACAATGAAACACCTGTATCTATTGACCACTGTGCTGCCAATTGTCTAGAGAGCTGTACGGTCCGTCATTACGTGACCAGGTGTCTATCATCGCGAACTGACGTCCATTTCGGTCCACTCCCCAGATTTCCGAGTTGTCCAACACTCGTCCGTCCACTGCTTCCAAAGACGCATCACTGTGCTGCGGCTACGCTGCACACAAGCGGCTACTGCACGATAAGGCAATCGAGCTTTTCACGAAGGCCGATGATTCTCCCCCGTTCAAACTCTTGTAAGCTGTTCAAATCTCGCTCTCTTTCGTCGAAGAGGGGCATAAGTAACGATTGAGCTAACGTTTACCACTAGCAGATAATCACCGATAACCATATTAATGCCTTCGCTACAGCCGTCTATTTATTCGGATCCATCCGCCGTTCAGAGGGCGCTGCTCAGCATACGCATGCGCTACGAATTTCAGCTCACTCACATAAGTCCTTCATGGTGTTGCAATCTTCACAAACATGAGTTTATAATTATTAATTCTGTGTTTATCTGCATTATTTGTTTAAAAAAATTTTTATAAATGTGTTAATATTTTTAATAAAAATGAAATAAAATAATTGTTTTACAGATATACTGCTAACACAAGTATAGATGAAACTGTTCGAGATTTTCTGTACTTTGATGTATCTGATGCTAGTGGTAATGTTCAGTCGAATCAAGTACTTACTATGAAAGTGAAACCAAAAATAAAAGAACCACCCATTTTGAAGGTGCTTAGTGATGTGCAAGTGAGTATAAATGATATTTAATAACAGTTTATTCAAATTTTTATGCAAATTTTACTTTAACTTCTAACAATTTTCTTTTTTAGGTTAATGAAGGTGGTGATGCTGTTATTCAACCTAATATTCTTACTTTTTTTGATCCAGATACTCCTTTGTCAAATCTCACCGTTATTATTGAAAAGCAACCAGATTTTGGCTTCATTGAAAACTCTAGGCCTAGTAAATGTGTTTCATAATCTTTAATTTTATAAAACTAGTTAAAATATTAAAAAAAAAAAAAAAAATTTGTTATTGTATTCTAAATGTAAAAATAACTTTTTTTAACATTTTAATTCATACAACAAATGTTTTGTAGTCCCAGGTGCTGAAAATGATTTAGCTGGTATTCCTATCTCGTCATTTCCATACATTGATTTAGTTGAGGGATATATAAAATATATGCAAGTTGGTCATCAAGGTGTTGAACCTGAACAAGACACTGTTTACATCCGCATAACAGATGGAAAATTATCTTCACATCAAGAGCTTGTTAACATAACTATAAGACCTATCAACGACGAAACTCCCCACGTTTTACAGATATTTTAACAGTCCCTGTTGGAAGTTATGCTAAAATAACAAATTCTTCATTATCAGTAATGGATGCTGATACTAAAGCTGATCAATTAGTTATTACTTTTGATGATCTTCCCAAAAAGTGGTAATTATAATTTATGAATTTAGTATTTATTATTAGTTATCAGTTTTTTTTTTTTTTTATTAAGGCTTTTAAAAATGTGATTTATTTCATAGGTGTTATCAGAAAACTTCAGAAAAGCACATTAAACTTTAAAAACAGTCAAACATTATCTAAGATGGATTCTTTTTAGTTTCCAAGTAAGTATTTTATTTGTACAAAATAATGAATAACTTTTTTTTTAACTGATTTATTGTTAAATGCAATTAGTTACATGCATACATTGATGGCTCTGCTTCTGGGGCTGATACTAATGCTGATGCTGGAGTTTAGTTCAGGCACTTTAGTCTAAATAGGGCCATTTGCGCAAATTGTGCAAATTTTGATGGTGAAGTGCAGTGATGGATTTAGGTTTAGTCCGCGAGGCCGGACCTAGGGCGACAAATTTTTAGGGGCGCCAAAATTTTCAAGGCGGCAAAAATTGGAAATCGATTTTGCTTTTTATTAACTGTAAGACTGGATTTTAATGATTCTTTTTCTTGCTTTGACAACCTCAAGATGTCAATATTTAAAGGGTAGAATTATTTTTTAAATAATTAATCATGTAATTAGTAAAATTTACAATATTTAACAAATAGATACTAAAAAAATTTCATTAAGTATATAGCATTTATCTATTGACGTTAGATTCTTCATAAATTTTTCTTAAAAGCGTTTGTTTGCTCATCATAATAACACAAAACATTAATTCACCATATTTAATTATACATTTGTCTGTTTACTCAAAAACTTTATTATTTTTTTAAATCTCGCATAAAATGTTTATTTGTTATAAAATGTATATTTAGTTCTTATACCAAATATATTTAATTCCTGCCTAAATTTAATTCGAGTCCATTATTACTATTCGTATTATTATTATTATTCTATATGGGAGTCAAATTAACTAGGGCGCCATCGAACCTAAATCCGTCACTGGACGCTGCTGTTCACATGGCATTGACTGAAGTTACTAAAAGAGAAGAACCGAAAATAGTGATTTTCATTGATTCACAGACCACTATTAAAGCTATTTCTTCAGTTTGCCTTCTAAGAATAGATATGTTCTTGAATGCCAACTATTGATTGATTCTTTGATAGATGGTACACGCAATGTTACCTTGCAATGGATACCAAGCCACTGTGAAGTCGCAGGTAATGAGTTTGCTGATATTCTTGCTAAGGAAGGTTCTAACCTTCCTCAACCCGATCCTTCTATCTGATATTATGGCATTAAGAAAATTATTAGTTAGATTTAAATCTCGCAATCTTGAAACTGTTTCCTACCCTGTGAGAGTGAAGGCTTGGTGTTCATTATTGGATAATCCCATTCATTACGACCTGTTTAGACCTGTTGGTGTTGCTAATTTCAGGATAAAAACTGGACATGACTATCTTAGGAAACACCTTTACAGATTTGGACTGGCAGACTCTCCAACTTGGCCACTTTGCTTGATTGATTTTGACATAAGTGGAGACCACTTGAACTACTGTCCTGGATTTATGGACGTAGTGGTTGTCAATACTACAAAAGACTATAATTGTTTTGTGTGTTAATCTGAATTGTATTGGTCTGCCAGTCATAGACTGTTGGCTGCGATGTCTAGGTCTGGCGCAGAATTAAAAATTATTGTTTAATTCAAAATTTGAATTAGCTTAGTTTCCGGGTATACTTAGTAATTTATTATTGTATGAATTTTATAATATTTCTTCTTGGATTTCCAACCAAATTATTTTTCTTAACCTCTAATTGATTTTAAGAAGCATATTATAAGCAATATCTTAATTGATGACATGGATGATGAATATTTTTCTTTCAATTTAATTACCTATAATTTTATATGCGTAGAATTGAATTAAACTTTTAAATTCACGTATTAAGTTTTTTTTTAATAAATTTATATTGAATGAAATGTAAATTTAAGTATAACATTTATAGAATATTGAACTGTATAATGTAAATAAATTTCAGTCTCATTATTACTTAATAATTATTAAAATTACTTAATAATTAATAATTATTTTCAGAATTATTTTCTCGAAATTCTTTTATTTAACAGTATCTGTAATTGTTTAATTGGAATAATTTTGTTTATAACTTCAAAATTATAACGTACTTTTATTTCACTCACTTATCAAAATGCATTTTTATTCACAGGACGTTTTAGATGGCTTAATCTTGTATGTTCATGAAGACTTTAAATCCTACAGAAATGATTCATTTGCTTTGATTGTTAGTGATGGATATCATAGCGTTCTTGAGACTTTAAATGTTGTTGTAATTCTCACTGATCGAGAGGTGCCTTTTCTAATTCGGAATGTAGGTCTAGAATTAACTCCAGGTACTATTTTATTGAAAGTTTTTCTAACACATTTTAGCCAACTTTGATTAATAAAGTTTGGTACGAATATTTCTGTATTTGTTTGTAAAAAAAAGTTAAAAGAAATTTAGCTTTTATTACTTTTAATTTATTGTTTTTAATTATTATTTTTTTATTGTTTTAGAAAATACTTTTGAAATATTAATTTTATTTATCGGCTTAATTTAATGTATTCGGTTATGATTCATTTTAGTCACAATTAAATTTGCTAGTAGAAATAATTAAAATTAAATACAGGATTTTGTTGTCAAATATAGAATGATTAAGAGAAAATATGCGTCAGATCTCATTCATTTAAATAGTATTAAACTAACTCATTTACTTTTCATTATCAATCGAAAAGAAGATACTTTCTCGATTGCTAATCAAAATTTACCCTTCTAAAGATACTCAATAGATTTGGTTTCTCTTCTTCTACTATGTACTTAAGCTACAAAAAACCAGAAACATAGGAACATTTTTTTTTTTTTTCAATAATAGATGGGCTGAAAAGTGCGTAGACGCATAGATGGCGCTACTAGTACTAAATCCATATGAATTTTAGTTAGCTCTAACCTTCAGAAGACACGTGTATAAATTTGACAGCAGTTGCACTATTGGTATGTGAGTTATAGCATTTTTAGTGTTCATCACGTCCACTCTGATGACTGTCGATTGACTCCGGTGTGAAAGGATGGAGCCATGTTTCATCCATAGTCACATATCGACGCAAAAATTCTGGTTTATTACGATTGAACAGCTCCAAACACTGCTTAGAATCATCCATTCGTTGTTGTTTTGGGTCGATTGAGAGCTCTGCGCGGCACCCACTTTGAACAGACCTTTCGCATATTCAAATATTCATTCACGATATGTCCAACACATTCCTTTGATATCTTTAGTATCTCAGCTATCTCAATCAACTTCCTTTACGGTTATCAGAAATTATTTTGTGGACTTTTTTTGATGTTTTCGTCGGTAACAGCCTCTTTGGGGCGTCCACTGCGTGCGTCGTCCTCGGTGCTCATTTCACCTCGTTTAAATTTAGCAAACCCTTTCGCTACGTTTGATTTTCCTGGTGCAAAGTCCGAATAATGTTTATTAAGCCAAGCCTTGGCTTCAACAGTATTTTTTTTCGCCAAAAAGCAATGCTTTATTAACACACGAAATTCCTTTTTATCCATTTTTCAAACTAACAAAAGTTGCTTCCCTAAAAATGCTATAACTCACATACTAATAGTGCAACAGCTGTCAAATTTATACATGTGTCTTTTGAAGGTTAGGGCTAACTAAAGATTATATGGATTTAATACTAGTAGCGCCATCTATGTGTCAACCTATGAACTTTTCAGCCCACTTGTTGCATTAAATATGAAATACTAACAGAAAAATGTAAAAAAAAAAGACTTTTGGGTACAAAGTCCTTTCTTATTCTGATTATCTAATATGACCAACGACACTTCCTATCAAACTATATCAATAATTAATTTCTTTACTGAAAATTGCGTAACGTTCTTGCGTCAACTTTATCTTCTTTTGGGGCAACAGAAGTTCTGCACACCACCATTTTTCGAATTTTCTTTTCATCTACTACCTTTAGGAACCATTGATTATTGATTATCTAAGAATCTTTATTATTCTTATTATCTTATTTGTATCAATTCGATAATTTTATTAATAACTAAATTATGATTTGACTTGAAGTCAGAATTTTGATATTTTTAAAATTCTTCAGACTGCTTAATTTTTTTTTTTAAGTAAAATACGCATAATAAATCAGCTATGGATTAGTATTATATTTTCCTGTTTTTAAATGTTTAGAAGTTATAAAATTTTAAAATTCGGGGCATGTGAAATTTAGGTACTTTCTGATTATTATGGACCCCGCAATTAATCGCCAGCAAATGACGTCAAATGACCGACTCTCCCAACTTAGTCATAACATATTATTGTTATTATTATTATTATTATTATTATTATTAGTGCTCAACTCCTGGCTCAATGGCAACTTGCACCGCTGTTGAGCATTAGGGCGGAGGTTCAATCCACTGGCAGCTTTGTTGTAGAAAACGAGGAGACTCGATGGCATTTGTGATGTTCAGCATCTTTCCATGTTAGTTGAACTACCTGATGGGAGTTTTCCGGGGTTTTCCCATACGATACGCAAATGCGGAGTAGTTCCCTCTAAAAGTCCTCACAGAAGGCACTTCCCTCCCTCAGCGACAAGGAGCCAAGTCAGACTTCTATCTACGGGTGCTCCATCACAACAAAAGCTTCTCCCCAACAACATTATTATTATTATATTCTTACAATATATGTTATAATATACATGTACAATAAAAATAATGCTACATTTCTTTTAAACTTATTAGAATTATTTTTACAATCAATTTCATTTTATAAATATTTCATTATTTTAAAAAAAAAAAAAAAATTTTAAATTAATTTTATATTTTTGGTAAAAATGTGAATGTTGTTTTCATTCATTATTTTAATTACTTTTTAAAACTATTAAATTTCATTTTTTTTAATATGTGAAATGCTTTATTTTAGGTAATTCTAGCATCATCAATAAGGAAATTTTACAAGCAACTGATTCTGACAGTTCAGATCCTTTACTGATATACACATTGACTTCTGATCCTACTTCTGGCCAACTACAATTATTGCAAAATGGAGAATTCAAAATTGTTTCAATTAATAAATATATCCCAAGTGTCCTCAGCTTTACTCAGAATGATATTGATAATCAGAATCTCATTTATAGGCATAACTTTGCCGATCCAATTGACTGCATTATTTTAAATTTAGTGTTAAAGATCCTGCTAATAATACACTCATAGGACAAACATTTTTCATTACGATTACAGGTAAGTGTTATGATTTCTTTTTTAGTTAATACTTAGTGTAAGTGTTAACTAAAGTATTTTTTAGCAATAATCTAACTATTTGCGCCAGCCAGACTTTAAGGCTGGAGTCCTCTTGTGACATAAAATCGAACGACAATAAAAGGCTTTTCAAAATCGAACGACAAAAAAAGGCTTTTATTTAGTTTAAAAATAATTAATCAAAAACTTTCATAATTGTTGGCTAAGAATTTCGGTAAGGAAATAATAAATTTAAGGAAAAATAAACTTCTTAAAAGTTCCAGTTTTTAAATTATGCTAGAATAAATACCCACATATGAATGCTTTTATAGGTTATGATTCCTCAAGTATTTAGTATCTGAAAATTTTTGATATACCAATTGTTCTATAATAAAATTTCTTAGAAATAATCATAGATATATCTTTTATTCTCATACAAAAATGCTTTTAATTCGTTTCACAGAGAAAATTTTTCCTCTTGTAATCTATTAGTATTTATTTTAAAAATATTATTAGTTTGGAAAAGGAATTGAAAACTAGTACTGTAAATTTTCTACCAGCATTTTTTAACAATAATTTAACTATTTCATCCAGTCATTAAGGCTGGAGAGAAAGGTTTTTATTTATTTAATAAATAATTAATCAAAAATTTTATGATTTTTGGTGAAGAATTTTGGTAAGAAAATAATAAATTTCTTAAAAGTTCCTGTTTTTAAATTATGCTAAAATAAACACCTACATATTCATACATTTATATACTACTGTGTCCAAATAGTAAGGCCAGTTTTCAATTTACATTTCCCGGCCATATGGTATTTCAATGTTTTTTTTTTTTCTTTTTTAGGTTGTTTGCACTGTCCTTGACATCTGTGTAAAATTTTACCACAAAATATTCATTAGTGCTTGAGTTACGGTTCACTTTGTGAGACGCTAAAACTGATTCCGGCGATTTTTGAAATGTCTGAATTAATTGAGCAAAGAACTTGCACTAAATTTTGTTTGTGGAAACGTAGAGAATGCTGCAGAAGGCATTCGGTGAGCATTTCTATTTCGGAAAAAAATGTTTACAAGTAGTATAGTAGGTTGGTTCAAGTAGGTTGTTTGTTTGTTTGTTTTTCTGTTTTTAGGTTGTTGCCACTGTCCTTGACATCTGTGTGAAACTTTACGTTAAAATATTCATTAGTGCTTGAGTTACGCTTGGTTTTGTGAGATGCTAAAACTGATTCCAGCGATTTTTGAAACGTCTCTTCATTCGACTCAAAACGGTGTCCCCGGAGTGGTCTTTTGAGTTTAGGGAATAGCTAGAAGTAGCACGATACTAAATTAGGTGAATACGGTGGTTGTGGAATGATATGGGTTTCATTTTTGACGAAAAAGTCACGAAGAATCAATGCAGTGTGAGCTGGCGCATTCAGTGTTTTCGGTACCAATAGAGATTTGTCTCGTTTGAAGCCCAAAACATCTTTTTAAAATAGAATTTTGAAATTCCAACATCATCAGCAAGATCTCTAATTGTAAATCGACGATTTACATGTACCAAATCTTTAATTTTTGGACGTGAACTTCGTCGGTTGAGGTTGATGATCGAGCAGAGGGCTCTTCGTCTTCAAAGCGTTCTCTGCCTTCTTTGAACTGTTTTTACCACTTCTAAACATTTCTTTCCGATATAGGAATGCCTTCTGCAACGTTCTATACGTTTCCGCAAACAAAATTTAATTCAAGTTCCACAACCACCATATTCACCTAATTTAGTATCGTGCTACTTCTGGCTATTCCCTAAACTCAAAAGACTACTCCGGGGACACCGTTTTGAGTTGAATGAAGAGACGTTTCAAAAATCGCCGGTATCAGTTTTAGCATCTCTCAAAACCAAGCGTAACTCAAGCACTAATGAATATTTTGACGTAAAATTTCACACAGATGTCAGGGACAGGGCAAAACAACCTAAAAAAGGAAAAAAAAAAATTGAAGTACCATATGCCTGGGAAATTTAAATTGAAAATTGGTTTTGCTTTTTGGGTACAGTAGTATATAAGTTATGATTCTTCAAGCGTTTAGTATCTGAAAATTTTTTAATTGCCAATTGTTCAATAACAAAATTACTTAGTAATAATTATAGATAAATAATTTTTTTCTCATACAAAAATACATTTAATTCTTTTCATAGAGGACATCTTTCCTCCTGTAATCACTCGAAATACTGGTTTAAAAGTGAATGAAAAGAGTCAAGGCTGCATTACTTCAGAAATGCTTGCTGCTGTCGATGAACACAGAAAAACGTTGGATCTACCTTTTTCAATCTTTGCTCCGCCTTCTTTTGATACTTGGAACACAAGTTTAAAAAGGTGTACCTTTAAAAACTTTTCTTATGTCGGATTTAAGAGCAGGGGACGTGTGTTATGTTCATTCGTCAGAGATTCCAATATCCTTGGACAGCTTCACTTTCAACGTCACTGATGGAAAGAACTCTGTAAGTATATTTTATTTACTTAGAAATATATGTAGATTGTTTAGATTAAGATGAAAGTGTAGGGCTTTCAAAATTATTTTTTAAAAAATAGAAGAGATAAAAATTAAATTTATATAAATGCAAAGTTTGGTAAACTCTATGTGACATTTCTTAGTTACTTGTTCTAAATCGAAGCGACTCTGGCCATTTAAAAATTATAAGCTAATATCAGAGAAATTAGGGAATTAATAGCTAACTGTAGTATGCTACTTCAATTCCTTCAAATTTGTACAAAATGTTAGATTGTGTCTATTCTCATAACCCTTCATAAAAATCCGATTAATGAATTAATCCAGTAAATAATACACAGTATAGAGTTTTCTCTTATAACTAATTCTATGACTCATAAGAGGAGCCTGATGGCAGAGTGGCTAGCGCTCTGGTGCTCGGTACCTCAGGTTTCTGATTCGAGTCCCTGCGATGCCATGGATGTTTGTAGTGGTTCAGAATCCACTTTAAATCGTAGGTCTCGGTCTAATAGCATCGTAGAGCGTTGTGGGGGTAATATTACACGCGTCTGTAGCATATCTTCTAGTTACACGTGCCTCTTGAGTAGTGCTAAATGAGTAACAGCGGTGGGGCCATTGCTTACTATATAGCCAGCTGTATTAGAAAAAAACTGAATCATCATATGTTTGCTAATATATGGCATAAACATAGTTTGGACGTACTTCTAGAAAATGGAGGAATCTAGTATCGAAATTTATTAATTTTTGTATTTATTTTGTAATTTCCAGTACTTTTTTTTTAAAATTTAATTCTTTTATTTACATAATTTTTGTAAGTTGTCCTATGGTTTGGATGGCACCCTGTATTTTAGAATAATAATTATTATTATTATAAATAAAAGTTTTTAATATTAATAAAAATACCTCTTTAATATGATTATTTTATTCAAAGTAAGTTTTTTAATTTTTGTACAGTATATTATTGAAGAATAATTTGTTGAACTTTTTTTAATTTGTGAGTGAATTTTTATTGATTAATTTTCTTTTGATCAATGCATATATTAAATAATCAATTTCAACATAATTTAAGTTTGCTTTTTCAGATGTTTCTAAAAAGCAAAATTTTTTTTTGTTTAGGTTTTGCAGACATTTTATATAAATATTACTTCCATTTATGATTCCTTGCCAATAGTGAAATTGGGTCCATTTCATGTTAAAGAAGGTGATCAGAAAGTCATCACAGAATTTGAAATTGATATTTTTGATAAAGATACCAGGTAAATTTTGCTTAATTTGTTTATAGACGTAAAGTTTTTTTTCATATTTTTATGATGTAAGTCAGTAATGTGAAGACAGTGGGCTGCATATATTGTTACGGTGGATCACTTAAGAAAAATTTTTGACAATTGCTTATATTTTTAATTCGGTTTATATTTTCGATGTGTAACGTTATATTGATTTAATAATTATTTTTTAATTTCAGATATGTTGTGTTGTAACAAACAAAAAATTATTTGTCAAATTGTTTGTATACATTTATTTTTAATATTATTTATCTACATAATTATATGTAGATTCAAAGATGTTGAGTGCACTGTAATGTATTATCAACTCGATAATACATTACGATGAACAATAATATGTTATGCACAATTTTAAAACGACAGATGTTTGGATCATTCTCATAAAATACGTAAAAATTAAAAACATTTCTTCTTCTTTACTGGCTTTACAACCTCATATAGGCTTGAGCCTCCAACACAACAGCTGTCTCGCTCCAATGCCGATCTCTTCCAGTTAATAATTTTCAGTTGTCTAAGAACCTCTTAGACACTATTAATTCACCTTTCGATTGGTTTTCTTCTCTTCCTATTGTTGAACAATTTACATAACATAATCCTTTTAATGGTGTTCTCCCCATCTCTGCGATGTACGTGTCCGAGCCTGGCGGATTCTTTGGGATTTTATGTATCTCACAATGTCTCTATTTTTAATTAGGTGTTCAATTTCTTTGTTTGGTCTTCTAATCCATATAGTATTGCTATCTCTTTGTTCAAAAATTTTCCTCTCAAAGGCCCTGATGTAATCCAAGTTCTTAGCGTTTAATGTCCACGTTTCTCCAGCATACGTGACAATCTGTCTTATTAGAGTCTTATAAATCAAAAGTTTTGTTTTTCGTGAAATAAATCTGTTGTTATACAGCTTTTGAAAAAAAAAAAAAACATTTAACGAGTGTTAATAACAGGTGGACTGAACAGTTCATAGGCTGACACATAGATGGCGCAACTAGTATTATATCCATATGATTTTCAATTAGCCCTAACCTTCAAAAGACACGTGTATAAATTTGACAGCTGTTGCACTATTAGTATGTGAGTAGCTCCATCTATGTGTCAGCCTATGAACTTTTCAGCTCATGTGTTATCTTGGCAGAGGACAGAATTCTAACAAACTTCCAGCGTAAATAATGTCTTGATAGGGTAAAATTGATATGCATAAATAATGCAGATCTTTGCATCCTGATCGATATGTGACAATGGATGAAACATGGCTCCATATTATTAACATAAGTTCTTAATTCCTCAACAGTTTATAATAAATTAGTAAGCAGCGGATCAGCTCAAAATGGACATTTTAATTAAAATATTTTTATTGACTTGAGCATAATGACACTCCATTTTTTTTTTTCATCAAAATCAGAAAGACTTTTAAAAAATTACTTTTTATTGGGTCTTTTTAAAGTAAAAATGGTCTATCATGCCCCGGTGCTATCTGCATATTCCTAATTAACCAATAAATTGTTCATTAATTGTTAATATCCATTAATTGTTCATTAATTGTTGAAAAGTCAAAATTGTTTCTATTCATTCTAGAAGAAATTTCAAGTGAAATCTTTATTTAAAAATTTGTGTAATATATTTTTTTTTTTTTAATCTACAAATTAACATATTTTTTTCTGATAAAAATTCCACAAATAATGTTTCTGAATAATCAATATATGTACATATACATAAAACATGCTTTATTTGATTTTTCTATATTTTTAGGAACACGATGTGATGATTGAAATAATTAAACCACCTTTACACGGCATGATAGAAAATGCAGGAAATTTAACACTGTTGTTCTCAGCAAAAGATATCAAACTAGGTAAAATAAGTTATTTGCATGACGGATCTGAAAGTGCCGATGACAATTTCAGCATGATCATTTCTGATGGATTTAACAAGGAATTCATGTATATTAGTAATAGCAAAAATGTTACATCAAATTCTCCTATTGTAAGTATTATCTTGAAACATAAAGCATTTTTTTCTAATGTATATTAGATAAATAACTATTAAAAATCTAAAAAAAATTTAAAAAATTTCTACTTATAATTGATTATCTTCAGAACTACTTCACAGATTTTAATGAAATTTGATATGAACATAGGTTAATATATACATAATATTCTTAATTTTACTAGTGCCATTTATTTATTTTAAAGAAAAAATTTACTTTTATTCTGATTTAGAATTTAAAATTATTTTAGATTGTTATTATTGAAATTTATATATGTTAAATATAAAAAAAAAAATTATAACAATTTTTAAATTATAACAGTTTATGTATAATTAACAGAATTTATTAAAGTTATAACAGATAAAATTTAATTTTTAATTTATAAAAAAAATTATAACAGTTAAACAAAATTAATAACTGATTTTCATTGATAATTAAGAGAGATGGTGAGACACATTTTAAAATAATATTATAACTTTACTTGAGGTACTTGTGTCAGAATAGTATAACAGTTTGGTCTTATTGGCATCTAGCTACTAACCACAGGCTTCTACTTGGTCATGGGCCATGTCATTTCCATTAAATATCATGTAATAATTCCAGCTAATTAACGAATTTAAATAATTTTTATATGCAGGGTTTTAACTGTTAATATATTCAGCTAAGAACAATAATAGTAAAATGGATCAATTTCTTATTTGGGGTCAACTACTGCTTTGCAGATAACAAAATATTCAAAAGGCACTCTGTAAAATTGGTAAAACATATTTATATCTATTTTTCCATATGTCCATGTATAGTTTTATATTCATATTTTACTATGGATATTTTAATTTTATGCTTATAAACCACAAAAAAATTATCTAAGGATCAGGATTGTTTTATTATTGATACCAAGAGGATTAATATAGCATCATAACTGCGAATAAGAATAGTTAATTAATCAAAATGTTTTTAAATGCAAATAACAGGTATGTGAATGGGCCTGAATCGCCGAGTGTCTAGCGCTCGGTGCCACAGGTTTCGGGTTCGAGTCCCGGTGGTGCCATGGATTTTTGTAGTGGTTCGGAATCCACTTTAAGCCGTAGGTCCCGGTCTCCTATGACTGTAAGAGCGACACGGAGCAGAAGTCAGACTTCTACCTACGGGTGCTCCATCAGAACAGAAGCTGCACCCATCCTTCCATGAGGGACAAGACAACAACAACAACGTCTGTGAATTTCCTTTTAACCAGAAATATGGTACTTTACAAAATGTGTCATCAGATTTACAAAGAGAAAAGCGAATTCTTTTAAATATTTTTTACACAGTCCAGTCACATTAATATGACCCCCTGTCAAAAGCCAGAAAATACACTCTTGAATATTATGGAAGTGGAATGTGGTATTAAGTTAAAAGTGGTGCCACAAATATTATCTTTTAAGTGGTATTAAGTGGAATTCTTTATATACACTCCATTGCAATGCGCTGCCACCTGCCTTTTGTGATGGGTTATTTCACGTTGACGTCGAAAGTAGGTGGTGGTCACATTAATGTGACTGGACTGTATTAGCTGGAGAAAAAGGATGTTTTCCTCGAAAATGGATAGATGTTTCTTTGCATTATATGTGTTATTGCAGGGAAATGTAATTTAGAGAGGGACTTTCATACATTGGAAAATTATTCTATTACTTCTGTTTTATTTTTTTTTTTCATTGCAACGGAATTTGAAATTACATTTAACGACAGTAAATTTGAAAAACAATGACGCCTAACACGTATTTATCCAATTTTTAAAATATTTTTAAAGAGTTACAAAAAAAAAAACATAATCATTTTTTACTGATTTTTTAGAAGAGAATGTACGTCAAAAATCATTTTGTTTATTTATAAATCAAAATATGAATTACATATCAAAAGTAGTTTTATTCTATTTAGTATTTATTGTGAAAATAAATATTTATTTTAATAGCATAATATATATATAAAATATATACTATACACTTCAATATGTTTATATATAAATTTCTTATTAATTATTCTATATTATTATATGTTCTTATTATTCTATATATTTATTATTAACAGCTTTTGGTTATTTTCACTGATTTGCTGTTTTCATTATTCTGCTTTTATGCTTAACGTGCTTCTAAAGGCAATTTCTATTAAATGCATGTGCATGTTTTCACAAACATTCCTGCAAACAAAGAGAGGCAATTTCGTGAAATCAATGCTTATAATTTTCTAATGCAAAGGATGCAGCATTCTGTAAAATAAGGTAATCTTAATATTTTGTTTCTACTTTTTGCATGTAGATTGAGATAATATTAAAATAATCTTCTCTTTAGTGATATGTTTCTTTAAATATTTTTATATATTCTTTCGTTTATTTGCTTTTTACTGAAAAAAAAAAATTTCTAGCGTCGATTAAAATATATCTTTATAAAATTTACCTTAAATTATACCTTATATATCTTATCTACTTTTGTTATATATATTAAAATATTTTTACACATTTAATAAGATTATTGTTATTAGTTATTATTTCATGTATTTTATATATAATTTATTTGTATTTCTTTTTTAATGATATATTCATATTCTTTTATTCAATAATTATTTGTTTCTGGAGATTTTTAAATAAAATAATAATTAAAGTGCCATTCATGCCTAGAAATGAAAATATTATATTAATAAAAAAATAAACCTAGGCATTTTTAGATTTCATTTTTAAAAATTTATAAAACTACTTTTCATCTACAAATAGTTTATTCTTTGTGTATTTATTGAGTAAAAAACTATTCCCATTCATTTTTTTATTTTTGATTTTAGGTATTTCCAATCAAGATAATACAAATTGACGATGAATTTCCTAAACTCATAAAAAATGAAGGAATTAAGGGTTTAATTATAAACAAAGATAAAGTAAGTTTGTGAGTCTGCATTAAGACAACTTTTTCATATAATTTTATAATTTATATAAAAAAATTGTAAAAAAAAAAAAATTATTGGAATTTACTGTGTTTTTTTTAACTTCTAAATAAAATAGTTTAATATATTTAATTTTCTAAATTAATAAAAAAAATTAATTTTTCACCATCATTTAAAAATTAAAAAGAATTTTGCTACAGGAAATTTCAAAAAAATTTGTCTATTTTTTTATACATAAACATTGAAATAATTTAAGTACCAAATGGTTTCAGAAATGGAATATTATAAATAAAGACTTGCTGGATGTCGAAGATCTGGATACAGATGATATACATATTACTTATACTATTACTGTACAACCACATTTCGGCTTTTTGGAATTTTCAACAAAACAAGGAAATAAAATAACACGTTTTACTCAAAGTAAGAATCATAACTCTTATGTTTAATAAAAAAATTAAAAAATTAAATTTGTTTTAAAATTTTACTATTTGTTTAAAATTTGTAATCATTGAATAATTATTTCTTTTTTTTTTTTTTTTAATTTATTATAATATTTACTAATTAATTTTTGCTTGAAGAAGTTTATGTTTGTAAACCTAATTTTAATTTGTTAATTTTTTTTGTACATTTGTTAATTTCTATTTTCTCTTTTGAAGAACTTTTATTATTTAAAAACTGTTTAATATTAGTTTTACTTATAATTTCCTGGAGTTTCAATTGCATCCACATTTTGTATAAATTAATGAAAAATTTTTAAATAAAATTTTTAGAAATATTAATTTATTTAAAAAATTTTAGAAATTTAAATTTATTTTAAAAATTTTTAGTTTAATAGATAACTTTAATTTATGCTTAAATTTTAATATGGTATTCTTCATACATTTAATAAAAGTTTTTATATATCATATTTTGTCAGGCCTTCAATTTATTCTGCATTTTGTTACAAATGTTATTATTATGCTTCCACTTTTATTAAACTCTACTTCCAGCTACATGGCTTTTTTTCTTTTCTTTATAGAGGATGTAAATGATGGAATTGTTCAGTATGTTTTAAGTAACGATAATTTCCTGTCAACTGAAGACCAATTCATATTTTCAATTGAAGATACTAAACCTAACAAATTATTTAATAATAGATTTAAAATTGAATGGACACGTGTCAACTTCAATTCTTCATTTTATAATGTGTCAGAGTCTGATGAATTCTTAGAAATTCCAATATTCCGGAAAGGATTTAATAAAGAGGTAAATATTATTGATTCTATAATTCAAGAAAAAAAAAAAAATTTCAAAATTTTATGTGTTTTTATAAATGTTTAAACTCATTCAATATATTTTCAGGATATTGATGTGTTTTGTAAAGTGAGTGAGTCAAAATCTTCTGGAAGAGCTCAATTATTCCTGTAGCAAATGAGGTAATAATATAATATGGTGTTGTACTAAAATGCTGATAGATTCTATATTTTAGTTATAATTTTTTTTATATATATAATATTTGTTTCCTTAAGTTTTGCGTCAGTTTTCAGTAAAATACGTCAGCAGACAAAACCTTCTTCGATTTTCAAGAGCCTTTTTGATGTCACAATTTTATTTTAAAAAAGTGGTTCAAATTGAAGATGAAGTGTTTTTTGTTTCAAATAACTTCTTAAAAGCAATATTCAGAGAACGTCTGTGTTCACAGATATCAAACGTTATGACAAACCTTATTGCCCTTTGGAAGTCGTAAAATACGAGTTAACCTTTCAACACTTAATTCTGTTTTAAATGTCTTCAAAAATACTCTTTTGCTTTTGTTGGCAAAACAAATCTAGCTCATTCTTTTTTTTTTTTTTTTTATTTGAGAAAGAGAATTTACAGAAAAAAATTCCTATATTTAGTACTAAAAAAAAAGGTTTTTAGAAAATGCGATAGACGGAAATTTTATTTTATTACCGTTGTTTCTCACTTGGTCGATAGCAACATCTAGACCAAGTTCATGAACCCGTGTGTTCTCATGGAAGGAGGGAATAATGGGGGCTACCGTAGATAGAAGTTTGACTTATCTCCATGGTACTGAAGAAGGATCCAGCTTCTTCTGGGAGGACTTTTTAAGAGGGAACCACCCAGAATTTGCAAATCGTATGGGAGAAAATCCGAAACAACTCCCATCAGGTAGTCCACTCACGAGGCAAGATGCTGAACATCCCAAACGCCATAGAGCCTCCTCGTTTTTGTAACAGTGTCTACAACAAAGCCGCCAATATATTGAATCTCCGTCCTACTGTTCACTAGTGGCGCACGTTGCCACTGAGCCTGAATCGTATGTAAAAGATAGTGAAAACGTGAAAGGAGACGTGCATTTAAGAACTATACTAAAACATCCGAAGCATTGTATTCTCCATATTTTCTAGAGATCTAAATCTTGATAAGTATCACAATTAATTATTTCTATTATCTTATAAATATCGGTAAAAAAAAACGGCGAAAAAAGCAGATACAAGCAGATGTATAAAAATTCACATATGAAAAATAAGCATATCTTCTCCTTCTTAATCTTCAATGGGCAACAGTCCTTTGGTGGGCCAAGACCGTCTGCCTACTGGTAGATTCCGAAACAGGAGATCTTTTTCTTTTATGGGGTAAAATTTTCAGCCCTACTCCCAACTTTCTACAATCATATTAGACCGGGTCCTACATTTTAAATGGGATTCCAAACCACTACGAACGTCCATGGTACATCAGGGACTCGAACGCGAATTCTGTGACACCGAGAACCAGATTATCAAAAAGATTATTATACCATTAAAGGGTACAGGATTACCAGGTTAACGTTACCAAGGTTATAAATTTGTATTAAAAAAATTATATGTCCCTAGATTTGTATGAATAAATTACAGGATGTTAATTAATTAAAATTCTATGTAATAAAATAAAAAAAAATTATTTGATTTATAAAAGTTTTGCGCCAATTATTCTAGATCCGTTTTGAAGAAAATGTTGACATGAAACACTGTGTTTTCAAATTATATGATGATTCCAAGTACGATGGCAAAAAGCATTATAAAATTGTGTTGGAATCCTCTACTGCTTTACTTGGTAATCTTCATGCTGTGCTTGTAAATGTTTCAGATGAAGAAGATGGTAAGAATTTACACATCTGTTATTTAGTTATCTATATTTCAGCTTATTAAATATTTCAAACTTTTCATTATTTCACTAATACAATTTTTGAATAAGAAATTAAATTGAATTATTTTTAAGTTATATATAAATATATATATATTGTTTTAATGATAATTTTAAAATATTTATTATATACTTTTTTTAATAGAACCAGTTATAAGCTTTACTGAAAAGCTTTTTTTCAAGTAAATGAATCAGGAAATTATTTTCATTTCCCAGTTACTCGTAGAGGTATGTTAATTTATTTTATTCATTTTATCAATTTATGAATTAATTCATTAAAGAATAAATTAATTAATTGTGAAAAGGAAATTATAATGGGATATTATATGAATATATAATTAAGTAATAATTAATATGTATATATTTTTACTGTTTGAGCCTGATGGCTGAGTGATTAACGCTCTGACTCTCGGTGCCACAGGTTTCGGACTCGATTACTGGCTATGCCATGAACGTTTGCAGTAATTCTTAATCAACCTTAAACCACGTGTTCCGTTCTAATATGACTGTATGACGTAGGGTTGACAACCCTACCCTGTAAAAAGAAACCTTGTTTCTATCTCGAAATCTGCCAGTAGGGCCACGATGGGCTGTAGTGCCTGGGAGTTAGTTAATTTTATATTTTACCATGTTATGTTACTAAAACAGATTTAATAATACAGGTTTAATATTCTCTTATTATATTAATTTCATCATATCTTATCATATTAATTTTTCTGTTTACATTAATAGTCCAACCACCGTTCAGTAGAAAATTAAAGAATTGAATCAGAAATTTAATTTTTTATAATTACAATTTTCGATTTATTTTTAAATTCCATACTAACTATGATACTTTTTCTTTCTTTTAAAACAGTTTTGAACCGCGTATATCCGACTAGCATTCCTAGCAATGATCCAGTTCGACCATTTCAGCCGTTAAATCGGATGCGTTTACCATTTACGCTGTCCGTGGTCGGACTATACACGTTCAAGTTATTTATTTTGAGGATGTTTGGCCTACGTTGCGAATAAACAATAATAGAATTTTGAAAAGAATTCCTCATTCAGTAATATTTTTTTAAAAATAATAAATAAAACCCTTTATAAATTTTGTAACTTTTTTGGGGGATTTTTTGATTTTCAGTTTATTTCAAATTAATTTTTCAATTCCTTCTATTAGCTCACACTCTCCCTATATATATCTTGTTCAAATTTTAATCGTTCATAAAACTTTTTATTCATCTGCTCCAGTTCAAATAAATTTTTTTTGAACTTGTAGTGGAGGACACTGGATGTTAATACAGTTTTTTCAAATATTAATTCACTCATTAAATTTATTTAATTAATTTTAGTTTTTTTTTTAGATTTAAGTTACATATATCTACCAATAGATGGCGCTTAGATAAACTTAAAAAAAATGAATGAGAAAATTATTTATAAAGGATTTACTGAAATATAGTGAAAAAAAAAGTAGGAATTGACTTTAATTTTTTATATTACTTGTTTATTTTTTTATTTTAGGTGATTTAAGTCATGAATTGAGCGTCATGTGTACAACAGAAAGTGTGACTGCACAAGGAAGCAGTGCCTCTGGTATAGAAACAGGATCTGATTTTAAAAGTCGTATTTCACATTATAACTCATATATCACTTTTCCCCCTGGAGTTTCCGAAGTACCTTGTAGTGTGAAGGTCATTATTTTTGGATTAAATATGTGTTCAGTTTGTTATTATATTTTTATAGTTTTTAACAATTAAGTTTCATATAAATGTAAGCAATATTATATTTTTCAAGCACTTTTTTTCTTACTATTTATTTTATAAAATAGCATTTTTTTAGATTATTGATGATAATTTATATGAAGAAGAAGAAAGTTTTCGCTTGATACTCTCAGACGTCCATCCTGTTGGGAAACTTCAAAAGGATTCCACTGCACTTGTTATTATAAAGGGTCCTAATGATGGTAAGATTTTGTTGTTAATTTCTTTAATTATAAATGTTCTTTCATTTAAAGCTGTAAATAAAAAATATATGTTTTTTTCTCAGTTAAAAGCTAACTTTTTGAACTCAGAATATGTGCAATTATTAATATTTTTACATCGGTTTTTATAATATACTTTGCTCTAGTTTATATATATATATATATTTATAGTAAAAAAAAGAGATAAATTCTTTTAACAAAAGTTCTAAATATTGTAATAACCATAATATTTTTAAAAGATAAGTAGTTTTTCGTGATAATTTTAATTAAATTAATGTTATGTTTCAAATTTAAATCTGTTTGTAAATCAATTTTTCAAAAATTTTTCATTAAAATTTTCATTAAATATTATTGTTTTTTCTGCCCGCTTGGTCGGCAGCAACATCTAGACCAAGTCCAAGAACCCGTGTGTTCTCATGGAAGGAGGGAAGGGGGACAGCTTCTATTATGATGGAACACCCATAGGTAGAAGTCTGACTTGACTCTGTGACGTTGAAGAAGGAGGGCAGTACCTTCCGGAAGGACTTTTGGGGGAACTACCACCACATCTTATGGGAGAAAAAGCCGGAAAACTCCCACCAGGTAGTCCAACTGACGAGGCAAAATGCTGAACATCACAAACACCATAGTCTCTTCAGTTTTCGAACAGTGTCTACAACAAAACCGCCAAAGGCTTGAACCTCATCCCTAATGCTCACCAGCGGCGCACTTTGCGACTGAGCCTCGAGTCGGTCTCAGTAAATACTAACTACATATAACCTTAACACGTATTCCTACTTAAATAAATGACAACTAAAATAAAATTAATGATAAAACTTTTATTATTAAGCATAATTTTTAGTAATAATATATAAAATAAAATATTTTTGTCTTTTTTTTCTGAAGTGTGCTAATGTAGAAATTTGCTTCATAATATTTATAAACAATATTTTGCTAGAAATTTATGCTTATATTTCTTTGTGAAAAACTAAAAATGCTACATTTAAATATTCATATTGTTTACAGTTCCTCATGTATCTCTTAAAAAAGAAATTCGTGATTTATTTTATGGGCAGAAGAATGTTACTGTGCCTGTATTAAGGGAAGGAGTGGATCTTTCTAGAGAATGCATCTTGTTTTGTGGAGTTCGTTTGTTAAAATCTTCTGAAGAAAATTTAATTTTCATGCAGGAAATCAAATTTAAGCCTTTTGAAACACTTGTTGTAAGTATAATAAAATTGACATTGATATTAAAAATTTAACAAAATATAAATAACAAAATAATGTTAGTAATTCCTATTAAAGCATTATCTATATTTCTTGTAATACAATTTAAAATTACGGCAAAAATTATATCACAATTGAAATTAAAATAAAATGCTAAAAATTCCGAATTCTAGCTTGCTGTGCATATTGTAACGTCTCGGCCTATATACACCTACAACAGCTTTAAGAAGAGGGCCATTTTTTAGGTTAATGGAACACTTTAATTTTTATTTACAAACATTAAATATATATATAGAACTCTATGTACATAAAGTTCTCGAGTCTGTGTCGAATCTCCAATACATGGTCTGCCGCAGAGCTTAATTAACACACGGCGTCATCTCAGGACTCTCTCCTGTCTTCTCCAAAAAGTTCCCTGTAAGAAAATCTGTCAAGTGGGGAGGGAGCAGTTTCCCTCACTTCTCATTCATGCAAAGGCGAAGGTAGTTTTAATTGAAGGAGTCCCAAGGGTGACAGAGTATTCATATCATCATTCATACATTTCCTCAGCTCGTGGTCTATCACCAATCACGATGCAACAACTCATGGCGTAGTCCATATTCCATCTTTAATAGTTTCGACCTGTGTAGGTTGAATAAACAATGGATAACTTCATGAGGTCTCATTATCCATGACACTGATTATCTGCTATCATATTTAAATGACAGGTTGTACTAATTAGTTCAAATCTCTAATTGCGTGTAATATACTACCCACAACACTGCTTATCTGCTGTCAAATTTGAGTGATAAGTTGTTATTATGCACTTGTCACTCACTCTTCTCTCCTTGTAAGGAAATGCTGCAACTCTTCCAGTAGGAAAAATGCTACAATATGAAGCACCGATCTCGTAATAAACTATTAAGCCCTTTTAAGTTTTTAGAATCCTTACCAATAAATGTGATATGAATAAATAAATGAATCCTTTCTAATTTATATTCTATACTTATAATGGAGCAAATTAATATGGAAAATACTTTTGTCTTTATGCTTTATATGTTTCATTTATGGAATGACTTCACAATAAATTTGTTCATAATTTTTTTTAGGATTGTCAATTGTCTTTAAATTTTAATGAATCTTCATCAATTGAAGAAGAAAAAATCATTATATTTCTAAATAATGCAGTTGGCTGTAGTTTGGTAGATCGAAATAATTTATCTTTTCCACTAAAGAAAGAAAAAAATTAGTAAGTATGAACATATTTATAAAAAGAAAATATTACTATTCTACTATCTGAGTCTAAGAAACAGAGTTCCGCTTAATGTTTGATTCCCACTAAATATTAAGTCTCAAAATGAAAGATCAAGCTACTTGACTGGCGTGAGATTCTTAATATCCGGTGGAAATGCAGCTTAATCCAAAAATCTAAATTATGTTTTTTTTAACTTGAGCATGGCTGGGGTAAAATCGCAGAATATGGGAAGTTGGGATTTGGCGTCCAAATTTCTTTTCACCAATGTCCGCCAAGTAACGAGTTGAGATTTTAAGTGAAATGAATTTCAAAAAGTACAAGAAACCCGGCTTACCACATTTGGAAACTTATCGCTGAGTTGGCGCCACAAAAAAGTTGCCAAATCCCAACGGTCCCTATTTTGCGATTTGACCATGGTTGGCATTAATCTGTTTCCGTGACTTGAAATTTAAACCTTTTCGGGTTTAAATAAGTGATAAGTGAGCTTTCTTTTCGGAAACTTATCACATCAGTTTAGTAAAGCGATATTCTTTTGATGCAGAATCTGAGTAGAGAGATTTAGACATTCAAAATGATATGAGTTTCGAGTTCGGCCCAGAATAGAGAGAATAGATTTTCTGTATGTCTCTCAGTCCATTCGTTCTCAAATCTAGACGAGGCTAAAGGAGTTTGGATATATTGGGCTCCTTAAAGATGACCCCGTCTGACAAGTGTATCATTGTGGATTTTAAATTCATAGAAATAAAATTATGTATTTGTGAACAGGAAAAAAGGCGGGGAAGAAACAAGCCTGTTTCATTAGATGATAAGATAGCTATTTATGGAATACACTTACATGTGTAAGAAAGGATTTTAAAAACATTCCGAATGTATTGAGAGTGAATTTAATCATTGAAAATAAAAATACTGTTTCACATGTAAAAGTAGGCCCTTCTGCATGAAGTAGAATCTCTTACGCATGAAGTAGGAATTGACTTTAAAAAAAAAAAAATTTATATTACTTGTTAGAAATTTAATCTAAAAAGGTAAAGCAGACCGCATGCGACCTCCTTTCTATGCATCCTAGTGCATCAAGTAAACACTATGATATTCTTAGAATATGTAGCATCATAAATACCCATTTTAAGACCTCAAAAATATGTAGTACAATGTGCGAGACAATTGTTAATGAATATTCCAATTTTTAAAAGGGAAATGACTCAAATAGTAAAATAAAATATGATTAAGTGTTGCATTGAAAATATTTTCCTTTGTTCATACAAATTATTAGGGTAAGGCATAGAAATAACAAAAAAATTAATAATTATATTTATATGTAAAAATTTATCCATTTTTATTATCAATTTAGGATTGAGATATTTTAAGAGAATCACTATAGCTATTACGAAGGATAAAATGATTGCAAGAACATAAAAACTAATGGTTTGGTTTGTCGTTCTACTTCTAAAGTGTGTACGGTCTTTTGGTACACACTATAGACTAATTAGACAAGAATCTACGGTTTAACGTAGATTCCGAATCACTCGCAAACATCCATGCCCCCCAGATTCGTACCTGAAGTCTGTCGTACCAAAGGCCAGAGCTCTGGCCAATTAGCCATCAGGCCGCTTGGCCTTCTTTGTATGCTTTATACCATTCATATGCTTGTAGTTCTTCAACTAGTTACTACCACTATTAGATATTAGATTAAAGTACGATTATCAAACACATATTTATTAGCCATTCCTTGATTTTCATTGCTTGTAACACATATGTTGAACTAATCACGACTGGGTAACACTGAATCTGTTAGAAATTCATCAAATCAGCAGTGAATAACATAATTCAAAAGGTTTCAAGATAGAATATGTTTTATAAAAAGACTAACTAATTTGGAAAAGTAATACAGTTAAGTCAGGAGACCCTACCTTCCTACTTCATCCCTATGGCCCTTCTGCATTCGGTCCTTGATGTTATCCATCACTACATAAAGCAGCATAGATATTCTTTACATACAGCAGCAACTAGATGTTCATTGCATAAAGCAGCAAATTATATGCGATGTTGTATTTCAAAAAAAAGCTTATATGATAACATTTCAAAAAAGAGAATTTCTACGCAAATAATAACAATAATGTTGTCGTTGTTTCTTAACCCACTTGGTCGACAGCAACATAGCCAAGTCCATGAATCCGTGTCTTCTCCAACAACGAAAAACCGCTCCAGGACTTGAGAACAACTGGCTCTTCTAGTAGCCAATGCAAGTCAAGATATGGATAGGAGTGGCTTTTTTCGAAAGGAAGCGTCTTCACTTCAAACGCATCCCTTTTTAAATTGAGCAACGGACATGGGAGTATTTTCAAAATTCTTAAACCGAAGAGTCATGGTAAATGAAAAAAATGCAGCTTCTTTTTTTTTTTCCTTGTTCTTGCGGTACAAAAACATGGGGTACTCAAAGGAAGAAGTCTGATTTTACACCACCCGATTATACCCCCAGGCACTGGGTATCCTTTAGTCGCCTTCTGCAATTTGCTTGGGCTACAGTGGGTTATTCTAAACCTTGGACCTACACTAGTAATAAGTAATAATAATATTAAATAAATGATGACATTAAAACATTGTATCATTGTTTTCCCCGTCATTGTAAGTATGATGTTATTTGAAACAAATTTCCGTTTGCAATATTATGTTCTCATTGTTTACTAAATTAATTTATATTTATATATGTTTTAATTATATTTATATATGTTTTAATTTATATTTATATATGATTTTAATATGTTTTTGAAGTATTCAATATTGTAATGCGCAGTCTGTTCCAATGACGCGATTGTATTTTTTATCAGTTTTTTAATAGTTTTTATACAAATTTACAGTTATTTTTAAAATACTTAAAAACATTATTTTGATTATTTAAATTAGTTTTCTTTTTCTTATTCTATTCCAGAGCCTGTTGTAGAATTTACTATCAGTCAATTTACAATAAAAGAAGATTCCGGTATTATCCAAATTCCAATCGTAAGATCCAAAGATGTCTCGCAAAACTCGACTATTTACTGTATTACTCAAGATGGCTCAGCTCACAGCAGAGAAGATTTCGAGGAAAGATATTTGAATAGAAAAACTTCTGTTATAACTTTTAGTGCTAATCAAAAGGTAAATAAAAACGTAAATTTCGAAATTATCATTTGATAATTAATTTATTGTAGAATATATGTATCATAAAAATTAATGTTTTTACATTTTTTATAATATATATGATCCAATAAATATAAAACATTTATAATTTTGGTAAATTTATTAGGAAAAAAATATATAATTGAAAAGTACAAATTTTAGTTTGGTAAGTTATAAGGAATAAAAATTATTCTGAATAACTGTTTATAAATCAAACTAATTTAGCATGTAAAATATAAATGAATATGTATAATAAAAAATTTGAAACAAATGAAAAATGTATTCCAAAATTAACACATTCACGTAAATTTCAAAAATTTATTATATTAATAAGGAAAGTTTTTAAAGATGATTAAAAATTTATTGCGAAGTGATAACGCTTCCAGATAACAAAATAAGGTGTGTTTCTTCAATTATAAAAAGAAATAATGAATATTTTGTCTTCATTTTTGATTACAAACCAGATAAAGGAAAATAAATTCAGCAAAAAAATTAGGTCGTCATGCATTACAGCTTTTAAGTTATTCTAGAACATATATACATTCATATATATAGATAGATACAGAGATAGATGCAAAAATTAAATGTTATTTTGATATTAAATTTTTGAATAAATTATCCAAATATATGTATGTGTATACATATATATCATCGTCACCAGTGGCGCAACACACCTGTGATGGGCCAAAACCGTCGGGCTACTGTCAGATTTCGAGACAGAAGATGCTTTATTTTTACGAGGTAGGGTTTTCAGCCCTACGCCCAATAGTCCTATTAGATGGGGCCTACGGTTTAAAGTGGATTCCGAACCACTACAAACCTCCCTGACACCACTGGGACTCGAACTCAAAACCTGTGCCACCGAGGGACAGAGCGCTAATCATTCCATCATCAGGCCTAGGATATATATATATATATATATATATATATATATATATGACATTCGAATTGCCATTCTTTTGCACCATTATTTATCTTGGGCGACAAATGGCGTTCCGTTAACCATAAAGTATCGAACTTTTACATATCTACAGTAGCAAATTTTCTTTTACTACATAATTTGAATCAAAATGCACTTATCTATTTTATATCTAATTTTAAATCAAATTTTTGAGACATTTTTAGAAATAAAACAAATAATATGAAATTTCAATGCAAATGCCTTAAACTAATAATAATAATAACCAACAATATATTCGATGGTAAATAAATATCTAAAAAAAAATAAGTGATGTTTATAAATATGATTTTATGTATCTATAATTAATTATTTATAGCAGAAAATTTGGGTATTTTCATAGGAATCATTCTGTACAGTGAATATTTATGATGATACTATTTACGAAGGCAAAGAGACATTCAAAGTGGAATTAGCATCACACAAGGCAGATACTGGAACTGTCATTGGTGCCAAGAAGACTGCCATCATTGAAATGGATGATCCTGAAGATGGTTTGTTGAAAACAATTTTGATATAAAATATCACACATAGTTTTCTTCAATTTTCAACTAAAATCGATATGTTTTCAACAGCTACTTTAATACAGTTGGAGAAAAGTGAATATGTGGTACCTCAGCATATATTTTCCAATAATATTTCGACGTCTACAAAAATACCTGTCTTGAGGTATGGTGACACCAGCATATCGTCAAAGATACGTGTCAGCACTATTGATGGATCTGCATCGTCTGGGCTTGACTATTATGCCAAAAGCAAACTTATTACGTTTCTACCAGGTTTGAAAAAACATATTACATAAAAATTATTTAAAATATTAACATTATAATTATTTGGTACTTTAGTTTAAAACATTCAATGTATTAATTAAAATATTATTAATAAAATACTGATCATTAAATATTAAATTTTAAAATAATTAAAAAATATTATTATGCAGTTGACTTTCGATTAGTTAACGTCTCGTGAAATAAGCGAATCAACACTATCTCAATTAAGGTAATAATATCAATTAAGAATATTCTGAACCTAAAAGCAATAAACTATAACCATAAATGTTTAAAAACACTGTAATTCCATGTCTATAATCCACAGTAGTATATAACCGACATTTGCAATTTTCGGCCTGAATAAATAAACCATCTGGTACAGATGTTTGATAAGTTGCCCAATCCAAAATATCAAAAATTCTGAAAGTTCCAAAATAGACTCTCACCAGGTAGTTTGGCAAACGAGGCAAGATTCTAAATATGCCAAACGCTATCAAGTCTTCTCGTTTTTTGAAAGTATCTTCAACAAAGCTACCAGCGGATAGAACCTCCGCCTCAATGCTCACCAGTGGTGCACAGTGCCACTGAGCCACGAGTCACTTAAAGATAGTGAAAACTTGAAAGAAAATATACATTTAAGAACTATAGGAAAACATCTGAAGCATTGTAATCTCCATATTTTCTAGACAGATCTAAATCTTGATAAGTGTCACAGTTAATTATTGATCTGACCGTCTGTAAAGTATTTTTAATTCTTATATAGCAGTCGAGCATTTTATTATTATAAGAAATAATAATAAATTGTAAACTATTAAATTTTAAATGCAAGGATATTTTTAAAATATCTTATCCACATATTTGCTATTGTTAAAAATCTAGTTCAATTTTCCAAATAATTATTAATTTCACCTTCCATAAAACTTAAAAAAAAAAAAAAAAGTTTTAATAAGTTTCAATGATAAAAAGTTTTAATAATTGAACATAATATTTAAAAATGTTCTAATTTTTCTTTAAATGTAAAGATACCACTTGGCCATTCCGTATTTAGAGAATGTTCATATTTGATTATTAATTATATGTCTGAAAATAAGTTTTATATATTATTCAATGGCTAATAAATATAATTTAAATATTAACTCTAAATTTCAGCTTTTAATTTTTTACATCAAAATATTTTTTTTTTTTTTTTTTTTTTTTTTTTTTTTTTTTTTTTTTTTAAAGTTCAGTATAATGAAAATATTTTTTGGTTAGTTATATTCATTTCTATTTGAGTAGAATAAAAAATGTACAACTGAAAATTAAAATATATACATAATTTCGTTGCATTTTGTAGGTGAGAAGAAAAAAAATTTCGAAATTGAAATTCTGTATAACAAACGCAGGAACTGGGCTGTGACTTTCACTGTCATACTGGGACCAGATGAAGTTTTAAATGCTAATATTGAAATATATCAAGGGCTATTGTGCGAATAGCTAGTGTGCAACCTACTGAAAGTTTAATATTACCAACTGTTCCTCTTGTACGTTTTAAAAGGTCTTGCTAAATAAATAAAATGATAAAATATATATGTGTGTTGTCAATCTGGATTTATATATAAAAGTACCTAATTGCACATTGAATTATAAAAATGTAATTCAACAAATACTAATATGAGAAAAAAATAATAGATTAATCTGATCATTTCATGTTCTGTGTAATATCTTCAGAAAATTCATAGTGGCAATTAATATTTAAAATGTTCACATTCATAAAATTGAAAATAATAACTAAGTTTACGAAATTATATACAAAAATGCATATATATTTATTGATGAGTATTTATAATGTTAATAATTAATAGCGATGGTAATTAATGCTCTAATTGTCAAACGCATTATGATATAATTAATATAATATTTTATAATGTAATATTATTAAAAATATAATATATTTTAATCTATACATATATGATATAACTAATTTTTTTTTTTTTTTGAGGTAATATTTTAAGCCAAATTTTTTTTTCTCCTTTCTAATTTCAAACAAACAATTCTAAAAAGTGTAAATTGGATGAATTTTTAATAATTTTTTAAAATTGTTATAAAATTTTAATTACATTTAAATGGATTCTACATTTTTTTTAGAAAATAAACTGTTTATTTAAAAATGATTATATGTTTTATTATCACTTATCATATCAGAAACTTACAACAAAAGATTTATTTTTGTACCAAATTAAGAAAATAATCTAGTTAGACAACACTTTATTTATGCTGAAAATTCATTTAATAGTGTGACTATATTAATTCATTAAAAATATAGCTGTGTTTAAAAATGGGCGATTTATTAAAAGAGTAAAAAAAATAAAAAAATTATTTTTATATTAACAGATATTTAAATAATTTTTCATTTTTTTTATACATTTCAGATTATATCTCTATTGCATTACGATAATGTTACGAAAGGAATGACAGAAACTCCAAAATCTGGATATCCATTAATTTGTATTACGGTAAGAATTTGATTTATATTTAAATTAATGATTTATTTAATACATTAATGGTATGATCTTATAATAGTAAATGTTTCTCAAAAACAATTTTTTTTTTTTCATATAGCCTTGTGACACCAATTATCCAGATTATGCTGCTACTGGTCCTTTATGTAAGCAGTCAGGTATAAATTCTTCTGCTCTTAACTTATTCTTGGGAAATAGCGATGCCATTAGGTGAAGAGAGTATATCACCATTTGAAACTGTAGCTGATTCAACGTTATTCACTTCTGCTCATCATAAGGTAAGTATTTTTTATTAATGAATGTCACAAACTTGGTTGATACTATTTTCTTCTTTTGTAAGAGTGGAGAAGAATTCATTGATGGATAAACACGTTGATCTTGGTTTGATACTTGGTAAATGATGCCAAAGCGAAATCTACCTTGACTACTCCTGGGGTGCTAAAGTCTTTCAGATGATAAAAGACTTTGAAAAAAATCTTTCAGGTGATCTCGAGAAAGTGTGAAATGCTACAGATACCATCTTTGGCAAAATTCATTTTCTGAATTGGATGGCAAAATATAATGGCAGGCCTAAGTGGTGCATCCTGTGAAAGACTGAATCTGTTGTAACGTCTCTGCCTATACTAGACCTATAACGGCTTTAAAAAAGGCCATTTTCAGATTCGTGGGAACACTTCAATTTTTATTTACAAGCAATATATATATATATATATATATATATATATATTGCTTGTAAATAAAAATTGTATAATATATATATATATATATATATATATATATATATATATATTGCTTGTAAATAAAAATTGTATAATATATATATATATATATATATATATATATATATATGAATATACACAGAACTCTATTTACAAAGAAATGGAAATTTAAAATATAAACTAGATTCACAAATGCAATTCACTTCAAAGTCGGAGATTTTCAGTGTTCTATAGTCTATGGCGAATCTCGTGCGTTCGGTTTGCAGCAGACCTTAATTATCACATAGCACGCGTGATACACAAAACCAAAAGAGGCTTACTTTGTAAGCAGGCAGAATCTCCGGTCTCTCAGTCGCTTTTAGAAAAAGAGAAAAACAACACTTGTCGACTCGTCACAGAATTCTCTCCTTCTTCTTCTCCAAAATTCTCCCTTTAAGAAAATCCATCAAGAGGAAGGGTTAACTTTCCTCATTTCACATTAGAGTAGACACTTCCTCGGCCCATGGTTTGCCACCAATCACGATGCAACAACTCATGACTGTAATTGTTTCGGCCTGTGAAGGTCGAACAGACAATTGCTAATTTCATGAGGTCTCATTATCTATGACACTAGATATCTGATGTGAGATTTGAGTGAAAGGTTATTCTCATTAGTACCAAATACTAATTGCATGTAATATAAATATACACGATACTGCTTATCTGCTCTCAGATTTGAGTGATAGGTGTTATTATGCGCTTGTTAAAAAATATATATATTCCTTACACCTGGGAACAGAAATGCTATATCTTTGAAATTTTATTTCGGCAATTTTTCATATTTTTATATTTTATTTCTAAAATATATGCTTATTCTTTTCTCATAGTATTGTGCATCTGCAGAGAAAGGGTTTTTAGAAGTGACGCTTGGTTAAGAATTAATATTAAGTAACTTTTCATATTAAGGTTTTCGTAATAATTCATACATTATGGGCAGTCAATTACAATTAAACAATTATTGTAATTTTGAAAATAGTTTTGAAAAATCTTTTAATTATTTTCTTGTATGATTTGATTGTATTATTGGTACTTACGTATTAACGCCACCAGAAACCCACCCATTAACGCAGCAGAAGTGCGCCAATAAAAAGCTGCCATTGCGCCAAAATAGAGAGTGTTTTGAATCTATGTTAAACTCTATATCGGCCCATTTTCCACCGAAATCCGATTGACTACTTTGTTTTTAAATAAAGTGTTGCGATTTTAAATAAAGTGTTTTATATATTTTATAATTTGTCACAAAAATTTTAAGTTTAGAATGGCCCCACTTAAAAACCGCCAAATCTGTAGCTGCGGTGGCGTTAATACGTAAGTACCGAATTATTTTATATTACTTGATTTTTTTTTTTTGCAATGATTTAAGAAGAAATTTCAACAAATTCATTATACGGTTCTGAATTTTAGAAACTGACTTATTTTGTAACAACTAAATTTGTTATATCATTAAAATAATCTAAGAAAATTTCATCTATATTTTTAGGTGTTGGACAGCATTTATTTCAGACCTCAAGAAATTGTCCGTTGTATTGTTCAACCTATTGATTCCAAAAATAATCTGGGAATACCTTTGTGGAGTAAAATGGTTAAAATAAGCTCTGATATAGGTATGATTGTGAAAACTTCTTGTAAATACATTGGTGTTCAAAATTAAGAAAATTTTCATTTCTTGTCGAATATCTCTACAGCTATAGGATATACTGTAACATAATTGTGTATGTGAATAGGTTGATATAATAAAAAAAAGTAGTCTAGTGTGTTACACTAGAGTTAACGTACCTAAAACTAGTGCCTGAAGATCTAAACAGAGCTTAAAATTAAGGAGGTTGGCCTCCTTATTTATTGCTATCATAAGGATTAATATGGATGTGTTTCCTTCTTAGAATATACAGCTCTTACATTGAAAATTGGAAATTTTATTAGTCCTTTTTGCAGCCAGTACCACTCCTCCAGTAACGAATGGCCTGATGGCTCGCCTTTTTCTCACAGGTTTTAGGTTCGAACCCTAGAGGTAGCATGGATATTTGTTAGTGGTTCGGAATCCACATTAGGCTGTAGGTCCCGGTCTAATTATCCCAAAGTGTGCAAAAAATGACCGTAGTGCACAAACCAAACCTCCAGTAAAGTGAAGTGCTTAGTCCTTTGAGGCCCTAAATCGTTACTGGAAGTTGAAAGATAATTTGCAATTGTCTTCGCTAACGTTTCAGATATGCTCTATAGCAGTGGTTCCCAAACATTATCCAGTCAGAAAGTCTTTTTTGAATTAATATTTTTCAAGATACCTTACATAAAATAAAACTATGACTAATCATATGCATGAGATAAAAAATATATAACTAGTGTTATGCATTATTGAACAAATTCGTTCATTTATTGATTATTCAATTCATTAAAATTAAATCTATATATATATTTGAATTTTTTGTAGCTATGTAATCAAACTAGACACGGCCCCTCTCATTTTCTTTTTCACGTTGATTTTTACTCGATGCTTAATTTTTACCAGAGGTACCTCCACAAACTCAGCTTTACACAAATACGAAACTCGAAAACTTTTATCTCTGAAAATATATTTATCTTTGATAAAAATTACTTTTTATGCTTACTACTGATTACATATGTTGTAATGATAGTAAAAAAAAAAAATTTTTAGATACATTCTTATTTTATTTATTTTTTACTATTCAAGTAATTCTTTTATGTGATAATTTTAATATAATATGCTGTTAAAAATTAAAAAATAAAGGCAAGTATTGTGCGTTTTTCAGGGTTTTGTCACTCAACAATAAGATCACCTTACGCACAACTGAATCTGCAGTCACAACCATTTATAGCAAGCCTTAATTATGTCAATTCCTCAAGTTCAATTCATGCAAACAAACTTCACATTCACATAGAAATTCCTCATGAGGTGAGCTATCATATTTTTAAGTCTTATTCGTGTATTTATCCATTTTTTCTTTTATTTATTTATAAGGATTTCTTAACAGTACTTATATGTTCAATAAAAATAAATAAATAGTGGTTGTAAACTACAACATGTATCTAACTTTTATAATTTAAAACAGTTACAAGTGAATATTAATCATATCTGATGTTAAGTATGTTGATTTTTGAAGTACTTAGTTAATAATTTAAATTAATAATTTTGAAATGTTTTGTGCTTTTTTATATATAATTGAAAAGATACTTGTAATCTTATATTAAGAAAATTAAATTCGAAGTATTATTATTATTATTATTATTATTATTTATAGAAGTTCTTGAATTTTGCTATTAAACAGACTGCCATGCAATAATTTAAACTTTTAGCATGCAATAATAATGCATTTTTAAACCACAAGCATGCAATAATTTAAACCTTTTATTATGAATCATTGTAAATTGCATTAATTATGACTATTTATATTAATAATTAATTAAATTACATTAATGATTAATCCTTCATGACATTGCGTTATGAATTACAATGATTTGGCGCTCCTTTTACTTTTGGCTTGAAAAGACGTCGAACCAATTGAAACGTACCAAAATTTCTGATATATAAATTTATATTTAATATACTCATTGCAATAGGACTTGAAGAGATGACTACCTAATGTACTAAAAAAAAAAAGTAGTAGAAGTTGAGTGGTTCGGAATCTGCTTTAAAACGTACGTTTCGGTCTAATATTACAGTAGAGCGTTAGACGTAGGGCTGCAAAGCTTACCCTGTAAAAAGAAAACATCTCGTCTCAAATCTGCCAGTAGGCAGACGGCCTAAGCTCACCCTGGAGCTATAGCGCCAATGAAAATTGATAAGAAGATAATGATATATTTTTAAAAAAATAACTTTCAATTTAATTTAAAAAGCAAGAAGAAACGTAAAAAGCAAATGAAGAAAGGCATCTCTTAGAAGTAAATAAATTTAATCGTATTCTTTTTTTTTTTTTTTTGTGTGTGTGTGTGTGTGTTGTGTGTGTGTGTGTGTGTGTGAAAATTATTATTTTTTATTTTGAAAAAAATAACACTAAATTCTTATTTAATTAATACTCTTTTTTAAAGTGTTTTAACTTTTTGTATAATCAGATTTAGATTATTTGCATGTGATTTCTTTTTATCACTAGTTGAAACTTGATCAAATTATTCCTTTCAGGATGGTTTATTGCCATTGATCTCTACCTATCCACTTCATAACATTCAATTTTTACTTACTCAGAAGATTTACAGACAGCAGCATGTTTGTTCCAACCTGCAACGTCCCTCCATAGGTACAGAAAAGAACAAGAGTTTCCTTAAAAATTCCAGCCCATCTGAAAATGACTTAAATTTAGCTTTTCCTTACCATGGTGATAAATGTGACAACAAATCTGGAATACTTTACCAACATCTGAATTTAAAAAGATGCATATGGTCATTTGATGCATGGTATTCGATGGCTGAGCTTGTTCAGCTCTGTGGAGGAACTGTTACTTCAGATTTTAAGGTAATAATAATAATAATACAGCATGTATGATGTAATTAATAGTAAAAATTCATTTATTTGCTTTATATCTTTTGGAGATGTTCCCATTTCAAAAAATGCATTTTTTTTTTTCCTTTTATCAAATAACTATCTATTGTCCCTACTAGACTGTCCCCACTTTTGTCTATCTCAGGGGGTCTCCAAACTTTCCAGCCTTAGGGCCATACTGTTTACTCAGTAAGTACCAAGGGCCAAAACCGTTTAAATTTTTCTGCCATTATCTCTATAATTACACAAATCTAAATAGTATTTTTACAAGTGGATATCCCGCGGTTTCATTGGCGTTAATTTAGTTTTTCCGTTCTGAGGGATTTTCAGAATAAAAATCATATGTTTGATTCAGAATATATACATTCCAAACATCGATATACATACATATGCGATCTCTTTACACCAACAAAACTACCGAGGGTAACTGCGGGATGTTCACTAGTTTATAATGTTAGTGGGATTCATGTCAATTATTTGTTAGATGTTATTCTTAAGTTAAATTTTCTGCGTATTATGCTTGTCATTAAGTTTTACCTAGTAAGTAAATAAAACCAAGTTATTATCATTCTGTGTTTTTTATCCAACTTATTACAGCAACAATAAGCTATTCGCTGTCGCGGGCCGTATTGATGACACTGGCGGGCCGGATGTGGCCCGCGGGCCGTAGTTTGGAGACCCCTGGTCTAGACTAAATATTATGATAACTTTTGAAATTCTATTTTACGTGTACTGTTTGAATTTAAATTTATGTGACAGATTATAAGAAATATTAAAGCTCATAAAAAAAGCATTTTTATGTAAATATATTAGAAAAAAATTTGTATCTAAATAATTGTTCATTTTTAATTTCTTTTCTAGTTCTCAAATAGGGTACTTCCCTTCTTGCGGTGGTAATTTTTCCTTGGGCTATCAGGGCTTCTTTATATAAGCATTATAAATTTTACAAAATTAATGTAATTAAATTATAATTGATTGTAATGGGCAGATTGGGCAACCAGATTGTAACTGGGTGTGGTTTACTTGAGGCACAGGTTTGAGAACATACTGCTTTATTTACACACATACAATTAGAGACATACAATGTTTAACATAATTAAAGATAAATAATTATAAATTTGTGGAAGAACTCCACTTCTAAATCGAAAATCCGATACTCTTCTACGCGAAGGGTGCGCGAAATTACTTCCTCTCCGGGTGATAGTCTGTAGGCCAATTAATGCGTCAGGGTGCGCTAAATATATTGCCTCTCGGGATGAGAGATTATATACTGAACGCTTCACAGTGTGAGAGCTGGTTGCGCTGTACTTCCACTCGGATGAGAGTCTCGAGGTCTATTGACCCTTTCTCGTGAATGGGGCTCTCTTTCCAGTCTCCAGGAGGAAGCACGATTATAGGATATCAGTTTCCTCAATTGTAAAAATCTCGCCAATCATTGTATAAATAATCAAAAACTCTGGCGCGATTCGCAGTGAAAAGTTTAAATCCTTGGAATATTGCTGACATTTTTACTTTCTAATGGATAAGTACTCAAAAGTTCCATGCATTTCATTTCTTTCTTCAATATATTATGACAGAAAGTGGTATGTAACATTGCAACTTGATTCAAGCCAATAATTTTGGAAGAGATCCTACAAATAGCTGCTCTTTAAAATTTTGCTAATTCGGCGAAATTTTGGTTGTTATGTCAATGTATTCGTATGTCAATTTCGCATGCTTTTTCGACAGCTTTTCTCGCCGTGATACTTATAGTGAAAAAAAGTCGGCGAAAAAAAATTGATTTCAAAATCAGTGTCTTTTTTTATACTATATCTGTACCGATTGTAAAAAATTTTATAGTAATCGATTGGGAAACAACTATAACATTGAAACATAATCGACTCTTTTTTTTATAATTCATCGGGTGGTTTTTGGTCAACTTTGTAAACCCTTTTTTTCAATTAAGAAATTTTTTTAATACTATTTATAAACTTATACTCGATAGTGACTGCAGTTGACGCCGTCACTTCACAATACTCTACATGAAACATTATAGAATAGCGTATTATATGTTTATTGCGTCTATTTAAAAAATATATATATTCAGCATTTCCTTTGATAAAAGGATTCTGCAAAAACTACTATAATTCTTATTTTTCTGCTTATTCAATTCCTTCTATTAGCTCACACTCTGCTTGTTCAAATTTTCAATCGTTCATCAAATACTTTCTATTCATCCACTCAAGTTCAAGTACATTTTTTTAACTTGTAATGAATGACACTGGATGTTAATACAGTTTTTTTCAAATATTAATTCAGTAATTAAATTTAATTAATTAATTTTTTTTTTTTAATTTAAGTTGCATGTATCTACCAATAGATGGCGCCAGATAAACTTAAAAAAAAATGTATGAAAATTATTTATAAAGGACTTTCTGAAATAGAGTGAAAAAAAGTAGGAATTGACTTTAAAAAAAAAAAAAAATTTATATTACTTGTTTTTAATATGATTTTTAAAAAGCTATTAGTAAATCTCATGGTTCTGAATTAAATGGATCAACCTGTCTTTCTTCATGACTAAGAAACTTCTGACAAATGTTCTCACTTTAATAGGCTAGAGACACAGATCAAACGTATGTGACAGTTCTTCTGCCCTTATATGTGACATACGTTTTTGCTGCAGCTCCCTCAGGGTGGACAACTTTAGAGCATCGCACAGAATTGGAATTTTCTTTTTATTACGATACATTTTTGTGGAAATCAGGTTCTCATGCTGACAGCTCATTAAATGCTACTGTTGGAATAGTTCGAGTTGGAACCAACCCTGCTGGTCACATGTTCTTTGAATTCAAAACGGTAGCAAAGTTCTATGGTATGTAGTGTTTGTATTTTTTTTAATAAATTTATTGGAATTTCTAATTAATATTGATATTTTGTTTAAAATATTATAAATAATTCTTTTATCTAAAAAGGAAAACTTCGTTAAAAATAAAACTTATTGACTTTTAATTAGAAATACCAAACGCATTTCAAGCAAAAGGACCAGTTCGGTTTAAAAATACATAAAAGAAGAGAAACACTATGTTCATATGTTCATTATTAGACTAGAGATACAGATCAAGCGTATGACAGTTCTTCTGCCGTTATATGTGACACGGTTTTGCTGCAGCTCCCTCAGGATAGACAACTTTAGAAAATCGCACTGAATAATTGCTCTAAAGTTGATGAATGAATGATATTGATGAAATTTGATGAATATGATTTATGTTCATAAACACTTGTACCGCATTGGTGTAGCTACTAATGATGTCTGTCCTCTGTGTTCGTCTGGTGAAACTATGGACATTTTACATTTGACAACAAGCACTGCACTTGATTTTATGACTTTTAATTCTGACAATTTTACGAAGGCTAAAATTTTATTGGGCTGCTAGAGTTCTTATGGCGGATATCGCTACAGTTTGATGTAGGGAAAACGTAGCATTAGTATATATAAGTATACCGTTCTAATTCTCTATCACGATGGTTACACGCATAACATCTTTGAAAAAGAGTCTCCTTTTGAATCTACAAAATGTGAATTGACTAGTGCTACCATTTTGAATTCATAATTAGGACTTTTTTTAAATGTGCATTATATATGAACATCAATACGGCCATGATATTTTGGATTAAATTTATTTTCATGTGACCTGTCTAATATTCAATCAATAGAAAAAACTTAATTAAATTTGATTAAATTGAAACCCTATAGTTGAAAAATTTTTGAGTCTCAAATATATAGGTTGAACAATAATTAGAAATTAATTTTTGAGAAATTAAATGTATCGAATAAATTTTTTAATCATTGGAAGAACATTCAAATATTAACAAAAAACCAAATAACTTGTGACTATACTCTGAAATGCAGTTTATTATGCACTTGTGGATGGAGAACATTATAATTGCTTTCTTCAATTTTAACAAATGAATTTGGAAAGAAATTTGTCATTTGAACTTGACATTTGTCATTTAACTTGAATTGTCATCAACGTCTTGACTTTTTAGAACTATGTACGAAGTGTGAAAATATTAAATGATATATATTAATGTCGAATGGGGAAACAGATCCTTGATACTTTCTTACATATTTACTAGTAAAAAAATTAAAAAAATATTTTCATAGTATCAAAAGCGTTTTATAGAAGTATATTATAGTGAATCTATTAAAATTTAAGATAATATTTATTTAAATATTATCTTAAATTTTAATTATACGAGTACGCTTTTTCGATTATTCTCAAAATCCCCTAAAAATCTAAATTAATTAATTTACTAAAAAATGCCATCAAACATTGTATATTTTCTGGGAAGGTTAGGAGTTTATACAATTATGGAAAAATTGTATACATTCCTAACCTTCCCCAAAATATACAATCTGTTGTTGCTGTTCTTATGCAGCTGGCAATTCGAGACAGTTAATATTTATGCCATAATCGAGGGCTGCACCGCTCTTACTCATTTAGCCCTACCCAGAGGACACATGTAGCTTGAAGATATTCTATAGAAGCGAGTAACACTGCTCCCATTTTACGATCCCATTAGACCGGGACCTACGGTTTAACGTGGATTCGAACCACTACAAACATTCATGGCACCGCCGGGACTCGAACCCGAAAACTGTGGTACCGAGCGCCAGAGCGCCAGCCCCCTCGGCCATCAGGTCCTTTTTTTTCATTATTATTATTTTAAAAAAAAAAAATTTCATCAAAGATTGTATATGTTTAGGAAGATTAGAAGTTTATACAATTATTTCTATGCATATAGCTGGTCGCATCGAACAGAACAGAAATTTATCATTGACCCCTCCATAATAATGATTTTAACATTATCCAATTCAAGATATATGTTATAATACTGTATATATTGGTACGTATATTCTTTATGTTATTGTATATTTATTATAATCATTAATGAATTTTCTTTTAATATTATATTATGACTAAGAATTGAGTTATTAACTTACAGGATGTTTTGTTTTGGATCACCATACCTTACCAGGGGTCAAAAGTTCAGTATCTGCTCCAAATAACCTAGATGTCCAATTTGATCTAGAACTGCTGTGGAGTGAGCAAACATTTGATGGGCCAATTCAATTTTGGAGATCCACCAGCAAATACAATCTAAAGGTATTTTGAAAATCAATATCTTTTTTTAATTTACTTATCAATTAAAAAGATTTATCAAGAAATAGTTGGAAATTATATAAAATGGATCTTTCTGTATACTCCTATAGAATCGTGGAGTGAGAATACAAAATTAAGTTTCAATGTATGACATATTAATTCATCCGAGTTTTTTTCTTCCTTCAAGAAAGACATTAGTATTTCGTGAAAAAAAATTAATTAATTAATACATTAATCAAAGTATTATCCATAACTTCCATCTCTGTATCAAAAGATTAATTACTCATGCTATCCATAAATCAAGTTAATTTTTGATTTCAAAGAATAGAAGCACTGCTCGGATAGATCATACGAATAAGGTGATCATCAGAAGGAGCACTGTTTGATAAATATAATGATACCGCCTTCCATCGAAGCTTTTTCAAATGCTTTTTGATTTGCTTCGCCACATATGGCCGAGCATTGTCGCATTGAAAAATAACTTTGCCGTGTCTTTCCTCATATTATAGTTGTTTTTCTTTCAATGCTTGACTCAATTGCATTCTGGTAACATTCACCAGCTTTTAACAGATCATGATTTTCGTCAAAAGAAGGATTCTTGTTTTGAGGCTAACCGCAAATCAAGCTACTTTTGATTTCAAAAGTGCTGCTCAGATAGGTCATACGTCATAGATCGAAACAAGTGGTGATCAGAAGGAACACCGTCTGATGAATATGACTTCTCATTAAAATAGCTGACCAATGAGGGTCTTAGTCTTCTTTATAATAATTACCATAGTTTGAAACTTTTCTTAATAAGTTGTTTAAGCTGGTACAGTTTTCCTCGAAAGGTTCTGCGAGAATTCGATGCACTTCAGTCAAACTTTTCTTTCAACTCTTCTTCAATGACGTAACAGTCCCATTGTTAACCAAAGCCGTTTGCTTACTGGTAAATTTCGAGACAGGAGATTTTTTTTTTTTTTTTTTTACGGTGTAGGGTTGTAAGTTGTCAATCTGATTCATCCGATAATTATATTAATTATATCATTTGTTAGAGAGCTGCACGAATCAAGTTTAATGCCTAATAAAAAATGCAACTCATCATATTTATCAATTGAATAATATCACTTTATTATTATATAAATATCTTTCAAAGAAATATTGTCACTTATTGTGTCCTTTTTTTGCCATGAATGCCAGACTTATAGCCTTCGTCATTCGCTATAAATAATATACGGCAAAAATTGTGTAGCAAATTTTACTTCACACTGGTTTCACAATAGAAACTTGCTACTCTGTACTTGCAAGGAAAAGTAACATATTTCGGGAAAGATACCTGCTCAGGAATGCGTATTTTCATGTCGCAATGGAAGGAAACCTAAAAATTCAGATAAACTGGCAAATTTCTGAATCGCCAGCATCCGTTTTGAAAATACTAATTGTAAGGACTTCATGGCCGAATGATTAGCGCACTGGTTCTTGGAGCCACAGGGTTCGAGTCCCGCCAATGCCATGGATGTTTGTAGTGCTTCGGAATCCACTTTTTAAACCGTAGGTCCAGGTCTAATATGACTGTAGAGCGTAGGACTGGCAGCCCTATCCCGTAAAAAAAAAAAAAAAACATCTCATGTCTCGAAATCTGATAGTAGACAGATGGACCAAGAGGCTGTCGTGTCAATGAAGAAAAGAATATACTCCAATAACGGAATTAAACCTCCGCCCTTTAAAACATTGGCTAATTCGTTTTATCATTGAGCCACGAGTGAATTAATTTCTTTTCTTGAAAACCCTTTAAATTTAGAATAATTTGCAAAATAAAGTATTTTTAATGAAAAATAATCTGTAACATTTTTTTTCGTGAGGTTTATTGATTATATATAGCAAATTTCACAGATAGACATATAAAAATATTCTAGAAATCATTCTGGCATTTTGATTAATTGACATTGTTCCAAGTTTTATTTAAATAAATGATTTTAAAAAAGATTTTTTTTTTTTAATTTACATTAATATGTAAAGAGCTATCTGTTATTTTTTGTAATATTGTTCAGAATTTTTTTTTTTCATGAAGTCTTAATTTTAAAAACAAATTATGAGAAAAAAATAACTTTTTTTTTCTTTAGGATTACAGTGGGTATTATAAGCTACATTTGATTCCTTGTAAAGTAGTTGCCTCCCAACAGCTATCTTTATATGATGGATACAAAACTTACCCTGCATTGCCCAAGCCCTGAAAAAGTAACTATTTTGAAACTGAAATTGAAATGTTTCATCAACAAAATTTTGAAAATACTATAAAAAATGAAATCATGGTATTTATTATTTATTTATTTCAGGTTTGAACTTCCCATTGTTTTCCAGCAGACTAATCGCCCACCACCTGTTTCATATGCCCTGGAAACTTTCTTTCAAATATTCAACAATGAAAATGTATTCTTGTTGAATCCTTTCGAGAATTCTCCAAATTTTCAATACATAGAGTACAAAGAGGCATTTTCTAAAGGTATTAAGTATTATGATATTATACTGCAAAGAATTTTTTAACCAGCCTTTTATTTCTTAATTAGCCCATATGAAGAAAAAAAATTAAATCTGATTAGTTACATTGATTCAGCATTTGTAGTGATAAATAACAATGTAATATAATGACGCCAATCAAAAATATTTTTGAAAAACCTTTTTTTCATATTTTAAGATGTTAATGTTTTTAGGATTCTTAATCCAATCATTCAATCATTTTTCTCCTATCGCCAATTATTTTCTGCAAACTCCTTTAATTTTTTGGCTTTATAACGATAAACCCAATACTGTAAAAGTGAAACGAAAGTAAAACATGTAGTTACAATTCCATTTTTCTTTAACATTGTAATGATGAAATCATTATCTTCCATCATATTGTAACGTCTCGGCCAATATTAGACCAATAACGGCTTCAAGAAGACGGCCACTTTCAGGATCATGGAAATAGTTTAAATTTTATTTACAAGCACTATATGTACATACAAATACAGAATTCTGGATTTTTATAAAAAAGAAAATTATATTAAAAGAAAATTAAAGATTTAAATTTGATTCACAAATGCACAGTTCACTCCAGGTCGGAGATTTTCAGAATTATCGAGTCTACATCGAATATAATTGCTTGGTCTGCGGCAGACTTTAATTATCACACGGCATGTTAAAGGAAATCACAAGGGGTTCACTTCGAAAAACAGGCGGAAATTCCGGCCTGTTGAGTCACTTCAAAAAAAAAAAAATGCTTCTGATCGACTCTTCGCAGAACTCTTTTCTTTCTTTGCCAAAAAACTCCCTTTAAAAAAATCCTTGAAGAGGCGGAGAAGATTCCTTCAATTTTCATTGGAGTAGACATTTCTCAGCTCACGGTCGATCACCAAACACGATGGAAAACTCATGGGTAGTTCATATTCAATCTGTAGTTGTTTCCCTGTGAAGGTCGTACAGACATTGACTAATTTTATGAGTCTCATTATACATAACACCAAATATCTGCTATCAGATTTGAGTGGCAGGTTTGTTCTCATTAGTACAAAACACTAATTGCATGTAATATATCTTCTGCCAAATTTGAGTGATGGGTTATTATTACGTACTTGTCAAAGAATATATATATTCCTCTGTCCTGGGAATGAAATGCCAAAACATTTCCCATGAGAAAATATTACAATATTTATATCCCAACGATTTTAGTACCGTTTTCCAATTATAATACAATCCTTGTTCTTCACTCACTAAATTCAAGTTTAAATGGGAAAATGAATCTAGATTCTTTAAAGTTCCATCAAACTCGCATGTTAAGTAATTTTTGATATTATAAGGATGCTCCATACTATAAAACACAAATATTTTTTCCTTTGACTATTTTCTTAAATCTTCTAAGCAAACATAATATACCTTGTGTGTGGAATTTTAAAAACATTTGGTGGTCTCCAAGTTTTACCCTAAATCAAATTTCGGTATGTCCCTTTGCTGTATCTGATAATAAACTCTCCACAAATATAACAAAATCTATTAGGACTATTAACACAACCACGATTTTCTATTTTATCAATTGTAAAATTTCGCATTTTTCTGTAAATATTTAGCAATATGAAATCAAGATTGCTTATATTTCAAAAGAAGTGAATTAACATTTTAGTATATGGATGAGAAAATATTACTCCACAAAATAATATATATATCACATTGTAAAGCCGGATCAATGTTACTCAAAAGCTAATTAATTTTTTTTTTAATGTATCTTTTAAGGAGAAAAGATATATGGCAGAGTATTTTGGAGCCCCTAAACAAGGATTAGAATCTGCATACAGGTTAAATATCAATGAAGTCATCATTTGTGCTGGAAAAAATGGCGTCACTCCAGTTTATGACCCTACTGGTAAAATATATGGAAAAGGACCTCAATATGGATGCCTATTGTCAAACAACAATCTCAAATACAAATTTATTTTATTGGTATGTATTTTAAATTGTTTAGCTTTTGTCAAAATAATAATATGCAGAATTTGAAATTAAAGGATAAATTTATTATGAATAAACATATATTAATAAATTATTATCTATAATTACTATATTCAGTAAATTATCAATATTTCTTGCTATATTTCGTTGGATAATACGTGATGCCACTTTTTTTTCCAGAAATTTCATTAAACTCAATTTTATAACTATATAATAAAAATTATTAATTATATTATTATTAATTATATATTTTTAAAAAAAATGGCAGAACTCTACGTGAGAGAAAAATGGAGATTCTGCACTTTAGAATTCGATTTCGGCAAGTCTTTTTTCATGCCGAATGGCAGTGAAAAAAAAATACGGCTACGATCATTTTGCTCGTTTAGAGGGAAGTTGACGAAACCGCAAAGTAAAAAAATCACCAATGAACAAGTGGAATCCTAAACTACCGGACTCCAGAAAAATAAAAATTTATAAATACAAGAATAACAGTTGTGGGCGATGATAGAAAACTTCACATATACAAAAAATAAACAAAATGCAATAATTATATGTTGAGATATCAAAAACACTAAAAAATTTAAAAGTATTATTAGATCTGCATCATGGGTATAAAAGCAGAACTTAATTGGTGCATAGTACTTCAAACAACAGCCACGAATCATCAGCGATTTATATGGAGCTGTGAATTATATTGAAATTTAAAAATGTTTTTAAGTTAACATTTTTTGTATTGGGAAAGAAAAAGTGTAAGACCTCTTTAAAAACTAAATAGCACGGTGATATAATTCACAAATTAAATATTTTTGATAAATAATGACTTTTATTCGTTTTATTGAGATATATATAATGTATGACTGTCATTTTAGGATAAACATGATCCTGATGTAGTTACACGAGAAATACAAGGAAAACCTTTCAATGCAAGATTTATAGAAGATGTTCCCCCGTTTTGCAAGTTTATCTGGTATTCTTGGTGTTGATGGTTTTCTATTCAATGTAGATCCCTTATATGAGGTAATTCTTTTTAATTCTGTACATCAGTGTATTGAGTTGGAAAAATTTATAAGACATTTGAAAATGCCCTCATTGCCACAGAAATTAACACACTACAAAAGGACTGTTATAGCATATCCAAAGTAAAGTTGCCATAAGTAACTGATGGAAAATTCACAAATACAAGATCTAATTACCTGGTGGCCATCTCTAGTTTGAATGCAAGAAATTGAATCTTGATTCGTCATTAAGAGGACCTATACCCATTCCATCACAGTCCAATCCTGCTGAGCAATACACCACTCCAAACGAAGATAACACTAAAGTGAAAATTTATAATAGGTGCCACTGTAGCAAATTATTGGTACAGACACAGAAGCCTATATGTGTTGTGCATCTGTGTGCATTTTATAGAGAATGAAGCTTTCTTTCCGCTATTGGATGTCCTTGGCCTTAATGTTGTATACGTAAACTCACTCTTAATCACTGGTCCTGACACCTTCCTCTCTGATTTAATTTGAAAATTTAAGAAATTTTGCACATCATAGAAAAATTGCTTACAAAATATAGCATTGCCACTAGCTGCTAATTGTTTGCTTAAAACTATACATATATACTTCGCTCATAAACAGCATTCATAACATTGTAGGTAGAATAAAATTCACATAATTAGCATCTAAATAAAATTAAATTAATTCCAAGCGCAATATATAGTCTTTATATTTAAAAAAAAATGTTTGCAATTAACATAAAAATACATATATAATATTTGTATGATAATAGCATTTTCTATAAAGTGTTGTATTTATTAGTGTTTTACTAAAATTTATATGCATCATTTAAACTACAAGACACAGTTCAATAACTTGGAATAAATAAAAATTACTACGAACATTAATATATATTATTTACTTTTTTTTTCAGATCAGTTCTAGCCAGCAATGGTTTCTGCAAGTTGTCTACTCATAAAGCCCATAAATAAAAGCAAGGATGCATCGTTCAGTAGGAGAACTTGGACCATTGATTAGCAGAGAAGGAAATGGCTCGAATATACGAGTCATTTTTCTAAATAACATGAATTCAAAAGAACCTAGTCCTATCATAGCACCTATAAGCGATCATCAACAAGGATTTCATGTTTATTTCGGAATGCACCATTTATTGTATATAATTTCAGCACTACCATTATTTTGGGCATTGTCATCCTACGATCTAAAAGAGCTCATATTGAAGAAATGCTAACAGTTTCAAGAGTTACAAGGAACTCTTATGCATTTAGAACATTTTCTGAAACACCATCAATATCATTTCAGAATGAAATTTGTGAAATTAAATGCAAGCAGAAACTGAAGAAAAAGGAAATGTATAAAGTTAAAGTTTATACTCCAAAGAATGAGTTATATGCTATAGATAATTCATCAGGGACAGAGGTCTAAATAAAGATAGGTGTTAAGATATAAATTTTCTAAAATAAAAAATCAAATCAAATGCATTTTTCAGAAAATTAAAGAATAAATGTACTGCCATATGATTGTATATGTGTTTGGCATAACAAACATTTGAATATACCTATAAAAGTTTAACATGAATCATCTGATTTTCATTACAAATTATAATAGAAGTTTTTAGTTTAAATGCAACAGAATAAAATACTTTGGATATACTAAAGAATTAACCCTAAAAAAAGTTATGCTAAAAAGGGAAAGAAATTTTATTGTAATAAATTCAATAGTTGAGCCCTTTTAATAGTTAGAATAAACCATTATGGCACATTTTCAAATTTTTTCTAAAAGTAATAATTTATACTGTACAATGAATGCTTTTTTCTACACAACATAACTAATTTCATATTTAAAAAAATTTAAAGTGGAAATATAAAACATGCCAATGAACATGTGGAATGCAGGTTTTATTAAAAAAACATAATCATACAAAAATTGCACATTACATAAATAATCATACTTTCTTTTAATTTATTTAATAAATTTTTTTAAGTGACATTTCAAAATATTTGCAACTATTAGTATTTATATACATCATTAGCAATAGTCCTAAATACTTTAACTTGGGAACTTTAAGACTTCTTGCAAATTTTCCAAAAATGTCTTTCCATTAACAAGCTTTGTTGTTGCAACAATATATTCCATTGGGGCTGAAAATATGCATTTAAACAAATAATTACTAAAATTTTCAATATAATCTATGATGAAAAGTATGCCAAACAGAAAAATATTTTATAAACAAATAGAGGCTTTCTTTATTGGTACATAAAAATATAATAAGTTCTTGCTGTTAAACTCATTTCTTTCTTTGGTTTATAAATACTTATACACTAGTGGAAAATGAATTTTCAATGCTAAGAGGAATGAAATTTAGTCAAAGCGTTTAATTAAATAAATGTTACTTAGACAAAGTTTCAAGATCAACATATTAAAGTATGTGCTAGAAGAGCCATTTCAATTTAAAATATAAAATTTCAATATGAGAATACATTAATGATGGTTGCAATTCCATAAAGTTTGATTGCAAGCATTGAGAAACTTTGAAAATTTTATCAAGCATTGCTGAGTTTGTCGAGTCATATTTTTTATTTTTCTTTAAGAAAGATAAAAAGTGTTATATTAAGTGTAAGAATTCCTGCTAATTTCAAATGCAACAAAGATAAATTTTCACTTCAAAAATAGCTTTTTTTTTTTTTTTTTATCTCTAGCTTCAGCAGTTGAAACCATTTCTAACTGATTTTCAAAGTGACATACCATGGCTCCCCTTTTCTGTGCTCATCTTTGATGTCCAAAGATGTATGCAAAAATTATCAAGCCTAGCGTATTGGAAAACAATGTCTCTAATTTACAAAAAAATAATGTAATGTAGAAAAAAATTTATTGCCCAAAAAAAGTGTAAATTTCAGCTTTGTGATCCCATGATGAATTAAAACAAATGGTCAAATAATCCTAAGTTTTATTACCGCACAACAATATTCACAAATGTTGGAAATATTTTCAGAATAACTTACCATCATCCTGTTGAGAAAGAAAACGTAGAGCCGAAATTTCTGCATAAGTAACACCACCAAGGAAAAAGACTAGAGTAACTTTTTGCTCCTCAGTACTAGATTGAATAGAAGATCCAGAACCACCTACAAAAGAATGAAGAGCTTGTATTTGAAATTTTCATACAATATAAGCTAGATATTTTGTTCAATTACAAACAAACTGAACTAGCTTCTAAGTTGATAAATAATATCATTTACATTCTTATCAATTGACCTATTTACAAATCAAAAACAAAAGTGAAACAAGCAATTTAAAATTCTAACATTATTGTTCAAATGTATTTTTAAAAGAAACAAAAAATATTCAAAACTTATTTCACAAATGATAAAATAGAATCCTTCAGAACTATATATCAAATTATTAAAAAAAAATAAATAAATAATAGTTCTTTGTTTATTATGATTTACAATAAATTTACTTAATTTGTATACAGAAAAGAAACAATAAATAGATTCCAAATCAATCTACAATTATCAAACAAAAGTTTTAAAAAAGATTTGTTTATTTTACATCTACTTTTTTTTAACTGTGCCTGCCATGACTGCACCTTATTTCTTTTTAAATTAAAAAAACAATAAGACTAACACTTATTGAAACATCATACTTGTTTCACTATAAATTTATTATTTAAGGAAAAAGTACATTGCTTTTCATTTTGTGAAACAAATATGAACATGTAAACTAGCATTCTAAATATTTATTTAAATTTAAAATCTACCAGAAAAATTAACTTACGTCTTTTACGTAATCCTCTTGGAATTTTTTGGATTCCTTCAACAGTAGGTCCAGGTAAAATATTTAATACATCAGGTATAGCTCGCCATCCAGGTTGTGTTAGGAACTGTGCAAGACGAACACTGAGAGGAGCATATCCACTATGGACGTATGATATGTCGTTTGGAGACTGCAATTCAATTATTTACAATAATATCCATAACAAAGTCATCCAATAGTTTAAAATATGCAAAAAAAATAAATACATTTTAAATGCACCTCATATCACTTCAAAAATTAATTTAAAGTTTAAAAAACAATGAAAGAATGTCTTATTTAACATTTTATATTCTACAAAATGATATTCAACAATTATAGGAAAATAAATTCATGGGTATTATTACAAAAAAATATAATTACCCTGCATTTTGATATTCATTATAAGCATAACTGACAAAAAGTTATTAACATTGAAGGAATTAGGGTTTAAACAAAATTTATTTTAAAATTTTGATTCTCAAACTAAACATGATTTTTTTTTAATTTTTTTAATTTTTAATAACACACATTTAGCAAACCCCAGAATTATCATTTACTCATTATAAGGATCAACTTAATAAAAATTCTTTGATGAAATACAATTTTTAAATTGTATTGAGTTCTTTAATTATTTTATTTAAATAACACTAATTAATAATACAAAACAAATTTCTATCCAAAGAAAATTATATAGTATATTTATAAATAATATAGCATCTCCTACTACTACATACAATTTATAAATTCCTACCTGTTCATTTACTTCATCAACAGTCAATCGTAGGGTTTTCCTAATCACAGAGTATGTTCTGGCTCCCTGAAGCTTTAATAATTCAGCTTTTTCTAAGTTATTAAGTGTGAGACAGTGCTGATAACCATAAGTCTAAAAAACATTAAATTTCAGACTTTAAAGTAGAATTTCTACAAACAGACACCTTTCTAAAATTTTAATTATATTTTTAAAAGGGATAACCATAAAAAACATTCAATGAAAATATGCCTTTTAAGAATAGAAAAATTATTAGAATTGATTAATAAAGGCCAGTGAACAATTAAAAGCTATATTATATACATTTCTAATCATTAATAATTTAACAATTACACATAAACATATTTTATTTCAGACGATATATAGAACAAAGATATTAACCATTAGTTTCAATATAAATATAACATTTTGATGCCAAGCAAAAGAATTAAGACTTTTATCTTTTAAAAGTCTTAACATATATATATTCCATATAATTCCTTTTTTTAAATCAACTTCATGCATTCATTTAATTTATGTATGCATGAAAGTACGTTGAAAAATACTATAAGTGAAATCAATTTTTTCCTACATTTTAAAATTTACAATATATTTTTAAATGGACTAATTCAAAAATTTTTGAATTACACGTCTCAAATGCATATATTTCAATAAAATATAAAACTATTAAACAACTTACACACATAGCATAATCATTATATTCATAAAAATTAATAACCATAACATGCAATATAATATTGTCGATGTCAATGGTCTTGAAAGTAGAGTATGCAAAGTGAAACTTGAGGGAACTCAAAAACAGAGGCTGATGATCACTTGCAAATATACGATCTCATATCAGAATGAAAGGGTCTCTCATGGACCAGGTTTTAGCAGCGTCCAGAAAGCTCAACATTGTATATATACAACGGCTAAAGTACACACACATGAAGACTTTTGGGGAGACAACTTTGTACAATGACAACAGTTGACCAACTGAAAATATATATTACCTATCTTTGAATTGCATCCACAAAGGGATCCTGACAAGATATTACTAAACAAAGTATTTTCTGCAATCCTTAAACAAATACAATCAAATGGCTCACATTAAATTGTAGTTAAAAATGTAAATTTGCATTTAATTCAAATGTATGTATAGTGTTTAAAATAAATAAGAAATTATTTGATTTTTGACTACACACCCATTATATGGGGTACACCTTTTAATTAAATTTATCTTAGGGATACACAATCTAAAATTATTGAAGATCACTTAACTATTAAAGAAAAAAATTGAAAAATTGTATAAATACTTGAATTAGTTCTCTTTTATAATAATCTAATTGCTTAGGTTTAAGTCCATTGTTGGCAAGAGATTGCAAACATATCAGCCTCAAAACCTAAAAAGAAAGTATATAATAATTTAATAAGTTTTGTGATGTTTATTTTTAAGTTATTAATAAAAAAACAAAATCTATAATTATAGTAAGATATACTTTATGTAATATAAAAAACATTAACAAATAACAACTATCCTAACAAATCATATACACAAGATAAATATTGGGCATAATGCTAGAATAAGTTTAGTGCATTTCAAAAAGCAATCACATTCAATACATTTATACTAATAACAATTTTTAAAATAAAAACTAAAATCACTAACAGTTTAATTATAACAAAATTACTTTTATCAATGGTTCTTCTTTGGCTATACAATCTTCTATATGAGCATTAGTTTTGTCAGTTTCAAGTCCATGTATAAATTCTGCAAATGTATTTTCATTTTTAAAATATAAACATTTTTAATATTGTATCGAAAACACATTAAAATAAATAATAGCAAATACTTTAATAAGATTTAATTATTAAAAACTGTACCCCCAATTATTTTTAAAAGATCAAATACACAAATTATTTAATATTAAACTTATATTAAATTGTACAATTTATTTGAAATATACACAGTAGTATTTTTTTTTAAATAAATAAGTACATACCTTGTTCAGTTAGTAATGAGTTTAAAAACATCTCAGAGTCAGTAACTTCTTTTACTAATTCAGCCATTGATGTATCTAGAATATAAAATTCAGTAAATAACTAATATAATAAAAGTTTATATTAACTAAATTCAATAAATAATAAATTAACATTAAAATTATAAATTTAAAAAAAATTTTAATTATAACATCCAATATTTTTTTCAAGCTAAAGGAAGAAATCAAGTCAGTAAAATTGCCAGAGGTTTACCATATTTACACATTATTGTACCTAATAAGATGAGCTGCTATAACAGAAGACCATTTTTAAAATTAACTATTATGAAATAAATATGAAAAATACAGAACCCTAAAAGATTTAATCATTAAAAAAATCATGAGATAATAATCAACATAACCTACGTGTTGCTAGGGATTTTTTGGCAGCTTGCATATGGGGCAATTTTTCAACAAATTGCTTTATAGCATCAATAGTTTTAGCTCCATGTCGTTCCTATAAAAATTATCATGAATAACAGATTAAACATGAATAAAATAAATGCCTGGTTGAAAATTTAATTTTTTGGATAAAAAAAGAAAATAAATTTAAACAATGTTAAGTTCCTACGGTGATACATTTCTTATTATAAATTAAATGCACAAAGCAATATACATATTTTAAATTTATTCTATTAAAAAAATTTACTCAAATTTTAATAAAAGCTATTTCTTAAATAGCTGGGAATTAAAATTTCTTTTAAAGCAATATTTGGAATTGGGAAAGTTCCCAGTTAAGGGTTTTTTTAATTAATATAAAACTGTACAAAAAAAAATCTTTTAACATCATTCATATATAATTAATTTAATTTATTACCAAATTTTTATTTTGATAAACAATATACAATAAGAAAACACCAGCAATAAGGCCAAACACCAGCAATAAGAAAATTAAACATTTTATGAGCAGGATAGCATTTTTGAAATGTACATAAAACAACATCCAAAAATTATATTTTTAATTTTTTAGATTATCTAGCATATTATTGAATAAGCTACTTAGAATTATTTAATTTATACAAAAGTAATGGTGGTTCAACATGTTTTCAATAATGCAATTAATGTTTTTCTTCTGTTGGATGTAATTTAAAGCATTATTGTATAATCATTTTAGTAATATATAACTTACATTATACAAACTATAAAATTATCATTTCTTTATAAAATATTATTTTATAAAAAGTGATTTCTCTCCTTGAATTCAATAATAAAGTGGCACTACAAATCAATAAGCATATATCACATTGCTAAGGAAAAAATAACAGAAATTTCATATATATAAGGCTAAGCTAAACTACCTTCTGATTAAATATATATATATATATATATATAAATATACCATTTAAAATTAGCATTGGAATTAAGGAATCTATGAAAGAAAAACCAAAATATCAATTTTGATTTTTTAATTATTTATTTATACTCTTTAAAATCATTTTACATTTAATATATTTAATATAAAAAATTATAGACTAATTAATGTTAGAATGTAAAAAAATATTTTTAAGTATCTTCAAATTAGCATCAGTTTGATTTATAACTGGAATATAAATACATTTGGTTTTGAATAATATTAATCTAGCATTAATATAGCAACAACTTACATCAAACTGAGCTGATAAAACTTTTGCTTTACGACTAAGAGAAGGTCCTACAGCATTGAAATTTTTATCTCTCAATTCAGCAAATAACTCTTCACTTGAATTCAAAAGAAAACGCTTTGGTTCTGTAGGCATTTCTTGTAAACCTCCTTCATTTGATTTAGAAAATTTTTCAGGTGGTAATTCAATTGTATCTAAAAAGAAAAAAAAAAAAAACTATTTAAAAATAAGTTCTATTTTGAGATCTGTCATTAAGTCATTGACATCATAACGAAGTTTCTTCCTTTATAAAATAAGGCAGAAATTGCTCATGAAAACTGTGAAAGCTTGAAGTTACTCGAACAGCTTCATGGAGAAAATTCCATTATCTAGTTTATGATTCAAGTAATTCTGCCTTAGTCTTGAACAGTTATAGATCTCCAACAAGGTTATTTTCTTTTTGAGACAAGATGTGGTTTAGATATAGCATCATTATATTCAACATATGTAGAATACTATAGTGCAATGAAACTGATTCTGGATTTTCTTTTAAATCAATGAAAAATTCATTTAAAACTTTTGAAATGGGAAACCGATTAACCATGGGAAATAGTTCAAAGTCACAAAGCTGATGGTACTTTTAACTTTTTTTTTCTTGTGATTCCATCATGCAGATGTAGAAGTCACTTACATTACTTTGACCCCCTCAAATCACAGCATAATGGACCAAAAATCATAATCAAAACATAAGATAAATAGCATTGTCATTTTCTTTGTGCCTTGCAGCCACATAAAACATTTCCTTGAACAAGAACAACGGCATATATGTGATGTCCAGGGTGGGTTGTAATAAAAATAAAGGTGATATGTCTTTTATACTAAATGAGTAATTGATCATTTTGGGCTATAAATATCCTTCTCAATATATATAGCAGGAGTTATTAACAGAATTAACACACTTATGCAGCATCATATCTCTTAGAAGTACAAGTTTAAGTACAATGCAAATTCCATGTGATCATTTCTTTCTCACACAAAGAACCATATACAACTAACAGGTATCACACTTTTATTTTTAAAGTCAAGGCTGAAAAAACAATACTGACAGCCAAACTGGTGGCATCTTCTGCAGGCTAATTAGTGTCAAAGGTTTTACTCAATAGTAGCTATAAAGCTATTAGAAATTAATGGCTTGGCAACCAAATTTCAAATATTACTTTTAAATATTTCCTGTTATGTAATATATATTAATACTTATACATTTCAGATATATTCAATATAAGACACATATATTTTAATACATTTTTATAAACGAAAGTTGCCTCATATAAATTTACATATTGCTGTATTTTATTTTTCATATATATTTCAAGAAAACTGAGGGAAAGGACAACCTCCATATCACCTAAACAAGTCAATTGCCAATTTTTGCAGTCATTTTTGTGTTCAGTGCCTCAAAATTAGTAAAAAATGATTATTTTCATATTTAAGAAGATGTGTGCAGTGTAATCTTAGGAATATAAATGAACATTAATTGAGAGTTATAAAATTTCTAACAAAATGTCTATGTATAAAATTTCAAAACAAAATATACACATCAGTCTGAAAAATATATACGATTAACAGATATTTTAACAATAATAATTGAACTTACTATTATTTATGCCAAAATTTTCATCTAGTAAGCCTTCATATGTTAATTGTGTTGCAAGGACAGACACAAGATCCACCGCACGGTCTAATAACAACAAACAATCAATTTGGGAGTAACTTGCGGATCATTTCCAGATAATTCCCTCCTCATCCTTGTCATTAAGTCAAAAACATGCTGGAATAAAAAAAACATATGACATTTAAAATTTGATGATAAATTAAAATACATGTGACCTTTGATTAAATAAAAGAATTTTTTGTGATTGATTATTTTAAAATATATAAATATTCATTATTTTACAAAATTAAATTTAAATCTGCTTGTTTAGACCTTGAATATTTTAACAATATTTTTTCAGAAAATTCCTTTTTAAAAAAAAAAAAAAGTGTTGCTATTAACATTTTTGTAATAGAATAAAGAAAATAATAAAATAACTACAAATCAAATTAGAAGCCATAGAATAATGATTTTTTATTTTTATAAACAAAAATATGTATCCAAATATAAAACTACTTCAAAAGAAATTTTGCAAGAAAATTTTAATGATAAAAATTTAGATATACCTTAGCACATTTTCCTTTGCCATAAATATTTGGAATAATGCCATATACAGCTTGAATCGTCATTAACGCTTTTGCAACATAATGCATACTTGTCATATCATTATCTATATAACACTCTAAAAAATAAAGATCAGTGTTGTATTAAGCACAATATTTTAAGAGTTTATTAAATAAGTGATATATGCATGTTTTTACTTATATTTTAAACATTTCAATGACAAACTGTGAGCTTCTTCAAATAATATTTTGAAACTGGATTACTCAATACAAGAACAATGTAATAGACAATATAAAATTTTAATAGTTAAAATTTTAAGTGTTTAAAACAATAGGGTGAAAAAATGTAAATAATTTATACGATTTAATTTAACTATGCTCATCATCTTTAATTTAGTTTTTGATTCTTAGTCAATTAATTTACCAGTTCTTTTTTTATTACTAAAACAAGGTCATCAATAATTTACCAATATTGGCACAATAAAAGTAAATTATTTTACCAATACATATTTTGCATATTCTTTAAAAAATGTGGAATTTTTATGTATTTGAAATCTTAAATTCAATTATCATAGGTTTGTTTTTCATGTTACAGATAAAAAAAATAATAAAATAATAATCATACAGAGATTTTCTAATAAACATTTAATTGCCAATATCTGATAGAACTTAAACATTGATGAAAGAGGTTTTATTTTATTTAGAAAGTACAATCCCAAGATACATTTACATTATAAATCAAACATAATTAAACCTATTAAAATATTTAATGTAATAGTCCTTTTAGTTGTTCTAAAAACAAAAACTTGTAACACATACTTACTTTAAATGAGGTTTCTAATTCCATAGATAATATATCACAGTCAACAGGAAATAGCTCTACTGTATATTCAATCTTATTTGTAAAATTTCCCCAAACCCTACGTTCCTTTAAAAAGAAAAACATGTATTCCATATGAATTCCAAAACAATTTAAAGTATTAAAATAAAAATATAAAACAAATGCATTTCATACACATAATATTGTTCAAAATAAATAACTACCTTTAATTTAATTCATTAAATATTGGTATTTTTTCATTATAAGTAAACCTGATTTCTAGACAATTCTCTTTGACAATACTAGAAAATGCAATTAATTAGAAAGGAAATAATATAAATATCAATTCTTCTGACCAACAATAAATAAATTTCAAACATAACTCCCTTCAAATTATTAATACATGCCGAATCCTTATCACTTTTGATAATACATCTCCAGCACCAGGTTTTACCAAAATAGAAATACATCTTGCAACTGTTTTTATATACGTTCAAATGGAAATATATTTTTTATTCGGTTAGTGAGTACTAAATTTTTAATACAATTGTTACAATTGTAATTGACTTTTCCATGTCAATTAAATATTGTAATAATTATTCAGATATTTTTTAATGAAACAAGAAGTGTCTCTACAGCAGAGAATGTCGAAACAATGTTACATCCTTAGCTATGCAATTCAAAGGAGAGGTTTTCCAAAGTGGATGAAATTCTATTTTTTAGCAGTTTTTCCACTACTATCCCTAGCTCAATATTTGCCAAATATTTTTTCCTTTTCTACTCACTTCAATAGTGTACTGATGAGTAATTCATCCCCCACTGTGTTCCTTGAAACTCCAGCGCAGGAACAAATTAACAATGACAGATAACAATTCTCACTTTTGAAAATTAATAATCTTTTCTTCCTGGTTGGTACGATATTATTTCAGCACACTAGCACTTGTGATTCAAATTCTATATTATATGAACTGAAAACAATTTCAGATCAGTAAACTTTGTTAATGAAATCTGTAATTAACAATTATCAATAACTAACAGTTCATAATTAACAATCATCTTTTGGCCAATAACTATAAATTCAGAATTCTGACTCCTCCCCATCAGGATCCCTGTCATGATCATTTGTTTCATTAACCATGTCAATTAAATCATCTTCATCTAGTTCTTTAACTGCCTTACTTCTATAATATCTACCTCAACAAAATCCTTGAAACCTTCTCGCCATTGTATTCACCATCTCTATTATCTGAAAATATTCATGCTCCAACGGTAATCTAGAATTCTCACCTTCCATATCTGGCCATAATTTTTTTCCGACAAGCATTGAGTGTTGATTGCTTAATCTTGGTATATGAAACTCCAACATGCTTAACCACAATCTAAGGTAGTAAATTTTCAACAAGCATCCATAATTGGATGAGATTAATCATTTTTCATCTTTTCTAAAATATACCTGAAGGTTTGTTTGATGTAGAGTGACCTAAAAGTCAAAATTATCTCTTGATCTAATGCCTGCAATAAAAAGCCATATTCTTGTGTAAAAATACAATTTGCACATTTTCATGTTGTAAATCTTGAAGATAGCCTGGTGCATTATCAATTAAAAGAAGGAACTTAAAAGGTGACCCCTTCTTATTTAAATGCCTTTTGATGCCTGGGACAAAGACGTTATGAAGCCATTCATTGAAAAGTGCTTCTTATTGGCCATACAATAAATGGAAAGGTTGTTGATATTTATTTGTTTAAATGAGTATGATGTTTTTTATTTGTTACTAACGAATGGTTTCATTATTTGATAACTTGAAGTGTTATTGCAGAAAAGAACTGTTATATGATTTGTTGCTGCTTTATGCCTACTAGCCAATTTGTGAGTTTTGGCCAAATAGATTCCTTTTTTGGCATTTTTTCAAAAATAACCTGAACTCATCATCATTAAAGACCTGGTCCAGAGTGTAAGAATTAATGGCTATAATTTCAAAAATTTGCCAGATAGTTTTGTGCTGAATCTGAATAAGTAGATTCTTGTTCACCTTTCAATCTTAGATTATGTAAATAAAAATTTCAAACCAACCATGGCTTGTAAAAAAAGACAGCTTCTTTTGAGATGAAGAAGTACACAATAACTGATTCTTAATTTTTTCATAAATCTTCAAAGCCATTTTTAATTGCAATGGAATCAATTGGAATCTGATTGTGAGTGGTTCTTCTAGTCATATCATTAAAACTTTTTTTCCATATTTTTCTTTTGCACCATTTCTTACATATGAAGCTGTGTTAATACTCATAGACGATCCAAACTCGACACTTTTTCTAATTGAGTCTTCCTTTTTCTTATTGCCCTTATTGTGGTTTCATTCATGGAATAAAATTTACCAGCATATGTTGCTCTTTCTCCCTTATGTAGATAATCAAAAAAATTTTCTAAAGATATAACTTTTCTTTTTCATTTCTTAAAAATTTCTTTTGGCACAGTAAAACCCTTAAAATTTTAAAAATGTTCCAAAAACTATAATTATTTTTCACTAATTAATAAACACAAAATTTCAGTAATCAAAAATTTAAAAAAATTCTGAATAGAAAAACACAATGATGTACACCTTTTTGCTGCTAAACATTTACTGCACTAAATTACATGAACAGAAAGTTTGATTGTTGATTTTGATTGTTTGATTGAAAAAGTGACTAGAAATGTAAGTGGCAATGTTATCAAACAAATAGAATTTAAAAAATGCAGAATTTTTTTAACCCTGTTTTTTAAAAATCACATAAAAAACAAGTACAGTGTAAATTGAAAGGGGGAGGGAGTAGGTATAATAATCATTGAAAAACAAATATAGTAATTAAATAATAACATGTGGACTTAACTAAATATTAATTACTCTGATGATGAAAAACACATGAGAGAACTAAAAATATAATGAGAAATGTTATGCAACACTACATTATGCTATGAAAAATTTTGCAGAAAAAAAAATTATTCAACAATATTGGAGTATATGAAATTAACTACATATCATTTAAAAATGACATGCTTGACAGGTCATCATAAGAAACAAGGTTGCCATAAAAAACAGTAGGAGGAGGATCAATTGAAATACTTATTGCCATTTTATGATTGCCAATTTGGCACAAAACTGTATCTGCTATGAGAGCATCCCCCAAACTTTTGCCACATAAAATTACCAAGCAATTAGGTTCAGTTATAATGAATACAAAAATATTATAAATAGAACACAATTCAAAATTTGAAATGTTTTTTAAATCAACTCTCATTTTAATATTTAAATTTAGTTTCTGGTTTCTAAAAAATTACTTTGCAGATTTCATAAAATATTATTACTCCTTTAAGTATCAAATTTTTTAACTGACTTTGATTAAAACATGTCAGAAGATGAATAAAAATTTGATATGCATACCTTAAGTCTTTCTTGGCAAAGTTCATTCTTTCTGGGAACGAAAAAGATATGAAACTCTTTCCTAGGGCCTCTCATACCTTCTACTCTACAACATTATTAAAGTAAATTAATAAAAATTCATTTTAAATAGTATTCTTTTAAAAATATATTTCATAAGTTTTCTAAATTGAATTTAAAGTAGTTAAAATAAATTTAATATAGCATAAGTAATTTAAGGAAATAACTAATTTTAATTTTAAAGCATTTCATTAAATATTTATATACATACATGTATTTAGATTTTAAAAATTCAAAATGAGTGAAACTGATTAAATCTCTAATTCAAATCTAGAATAAGTTAATTCAAGAAGCCAGAAATGCTAATAGGATAAACTACAATGGAGACGAAAGAACCATTATATATTGCATAATTAAATAATAGAATAAAATAAAAATTTAATATATGAACATTACTAAAACTAAAGAATTAAACATTTTAATTAATTAAGTAAGGTTTTTTACAATTATTTTCAAAGTACCTAGAACTAACAATTAAGCTCAAATAATATTTGTTTTAGACAAGCAAAATAGAATCTGAGTTTTGTATCAGAAAGAAATATTAAAAAACAATATAATTAATGAATTGTTATTATTTACATTATTCATCTACTTTATTGAAGAATAGCACTGGTTTTTTTTTTTTTTTTTTTTTTTTTTTTCAAACAGTACAATTAAAGGAAATCAATTTTTATTTCAACAAAAACAACATGCAAAAAAAAAAAAAAAAACCAAGGCACTATTTTAGATTTCTAAAATGATGAAATTTTTATAAGATATTAATTAGAAAAATAATCATTTTAATAAAAATTTGATAATATCTAATAATCTTAACAAAAATTTGAAAAGTTGTGATAAAAGTTTAATTTAATGCTAGATAAACTTACAAAAAATAATGATGTAATATAACTGTTTCAAAAAAATTTCAACATGAAAAAAGACTACATTTTTAAGTAAAAGAAAATTTTAAAAAATACTTACTTCAAAATATAATCTGCAATCATATCCATAAGTACTAACTTTGGACGAACAATAAATATAATATTTTGAGCATCAACGGCAGGAAACCTGTTTGGTTGAAGCTGGAACATTTTAGTAACTTCATGCTCCTATGAAAAAATTATACAATAATTAGGATAGATAAAAACATTTTTAGTAAAATTCAAAAATGGAAGCTGTTTTAAAAAACATTGTATAGTTTAATAAAGTTCATCAAATACTTAGGCTGGTTTTCATTTTTCAATATATATTTTTAAAATACATAAATATTATACAGTTACTATTACATATTTATTATACATTAGTATATTCATATTAAATATTATTCAGTAAATGCTATACAGTTATAAAAGGGAATACTTGCATAATGCAATGTTAATTTAATTGTGCATATAAAATGACCTTATAAATTTGTAATATATTTTTAAATCAAAAAGGAAGACAAATACAATCATATTTTTCAAACTGGATTATATTTGGTATAGTTCTAACGATATTTCAATTTAACAATTGTTAGTTAATGGGCAAATTACAATTTGCTATTTTAGTAAAATTTATGAGAAATGAAAAGCAATTTATAATATTATCAAGCAATGCAGAAATTGTTTTTAAAAAAATTGAAAATACATTCATTAATTTAACCAGTACAAGTTATTAGAAATACAGATTAAATTTAATATTGAAAAAAAAAAAAAAAAAACTTTTTTAAAAAAAACAATGCTGCACAGCATTTTGAAATGGAAATATAAGAAATACACAAAAAAATCATAAAAAGTTCTAATAAAATATCTACACATATGAATATATAATAAAAAGTTTACACTTATTCATCTCTAATTTTATTTAAGTGAAAATGTCACAAACTAGCAGTTCTTTTTGACAACAAAGAGAAGATGTAATAATGACACCGTGTTTATTTGATTATAAATGATGGAATATAATTAAATGTTACTTTCTTAGTTATTAAAAAAATGCATAAAATTTTATATTTTTAGCAAAAATTGGAAGTTTTTTTTTTATTATTATTATTGAAATTTATGCAAATTTTATTTTCAGTAGATTGTAGTAGTTTTTCTTTTTTTTTTTTTTTTTTTTTTTTTAATAGACTGTAATTAATACAAAATTTTTGTAATTTTCCTTATTTAACTTCCAAAATAACAGTAATTGACATCTGTATGTTAGTTATCACTTTTATCTCTAATTTTAACAAATCAGTGCATTGCATAATTTTTACATTACAAAATTTTGATTGTGTATGATAAGAAATAAAATTTATGTTTTAAAAGTGGAAGAAAATTTAATATTGATGAATAAAAATTATATACCTGTAACAATACATATTCAGCTATTAATCCAAATGGACCACTCAGTTTTTCATCCCAAAATAAAGCCTAAAAAAAAATGCAATAGACAATCAGTATACTTTTACCTCAAATGAATTTCAAAAATATAAATGTATTTTCAAAAAAAAAATTGGATTATTTTATTTTATACTTATGAGTATCTAAAATGCTCTTAAAGTATATTACATATTTTATTTATAGTGAATTCTACGATTTTATAATTTATATATAAAATTCATCCATTGAGAAATAATTCTTTTAAAATATATAAATATAAACTTATAGAAATGCATATTTAAATGTGTATGCTCTGGATACATGTTGTAATAGTCACTTCTTTAGTTCATTTATATCCAGGTACTTTAAAAACATCATGACTTTAATTAGTACCTTTGTTCCTGGACATTTATCAAGAGAATCTAATAATAATCGTCGAGCATCATCTCGCAATAAAGAAATATTTACACGACCGCTTGAAAGATGAGCTTGAGATGTCATGTTTATTTACCTTCTCTTCTTAAATGAAGGATACAGTTACAATTAAACTGTTGCCTCCCTCATACTTTTCTAATACAAATTACGAAAAATTATAATAGTGAACTGATTACAGATCTAATAATTAAATCATTTTAATATGAAAATCAAAAATTAAAAGTACATTAATCATATAATTTTTAAGTATTACTAGTATTTGTTATAGATAAATATAAAATTATAAATTTTCTAATAGATTGTATGATGCAATTCAGAAATTTTGTCGTCTGCTTCATTTATTTCACGAAAATCTTAGTTTGGAGATAATTTTATACAACTTGATAATTAACCAGCATTTCTTACAAATTTTAATACGAATAAATATATTGCAGTACAACTTCAAATGAATTTATTTCTGGGATATTTTTCATAATGTCATGATACGTTTACAATTTACAAATTAAAATCCTGATTAAAAATCCAATACTGCAATATATGTTTTTGGTTTTTTTTTTTTTTTTGTGCTAATGCAGCTGACAAACACTTAGACAGTTGTGTTTCATGCTTTAAGGCAAGCGCTACACTGACGGTACTCACTTCTAGGACTACCCAGGAGGTGCGTGAAGCTTGAAAATAAGCTACAGACGCGGAGTAACAATACCTCCGCAACGCTCTGCGATCCTGTTAGACCGGGACCTACAGTTTAAGTTAGATTTGGTTTTCTAACAAATTTATCCTCATCGTATTTAAATATATAATTATAATACTCCTTGGAAACTAAACTCATATTTTAAGTCTCACTTTCTCCTAAAAACCTTATATTTTGCTGACATTTTGTTCGTATTTAAAAAATACTTAGAAAAAGTTAATTAAATAAATAATAATTATAAATAACTTAACCTCTTATTACTAATTAATTATTGCGATTAACTGGTGATGATGCAGATCTTAACACTGACACTTAATCTGTCACTTTATCAAAATAGTTTTTTTTTTTTTTCTAATGCAGCTGGCAAGTATAGGCCGTGATCTTTTATGCCATAAGGGGCTGCACAGACGTTACTCACTTTGCACTACCCAGGGAGCGCGTAACTTGAAGATAAGCCACGGACATGGAGTAACAATACCCCCGCAACGCTCTGCGATCCTATTAGGACCGGACCTACGGTTTAAAGTGGATTCCGAACCACTACAAACACCCATGGCACCGTCGGGATTCGAACCCGATACCTGTGGTACCGAGTGCCAGAGCACTAGCCACTCGGCCCCCATATCAAAATAGTCAATTCAAGGATTCGCAATTTGTGTAAATCTGGGTTACATATTTTATCAACAAATGACACAGAATTACAAAAATTTAATACCCTGTATCCTACCCCATTATTTTTGCAGCTTTTAGCAGACTCCCCTTTTCCCCATCCATTCTATTTTTTTTTCACAAAGAAACTGATGAAATCCTTTTAAGCCATAGGAAGTTAATACTTTCAGAACGATTCTACATTAAACATATCTCTTTAATTATTTTCTCTTTCTTTATGTCTTACATCCAGTTGGTTAATGTCATGTTTGAAGCTTTCGATTTTCTTACAGACAATGCTCGAAAATCTTCTGGATAGCCTACGTATTTCTGCTTCTTTAATCCTAAACTTTCTTAGTTTTCAAAATAAAGAATTAGCTTACTTAATTAAAAATCTATCTAATCATCAGAAGTAACAATATTGGGAAAGTATAATTATTTTCTCAACAGATGTTTCTAAGTACTTCTCATAATTATTCAATTGCAGCCACAAAAAGTTCTATAGATTTTTTTTTTTTTTTTGTCGATTATATTTCCTCTTATAACAATGTCATTCCTCTTGAGATCCTTATTCTTTTTATTGCATATCTCACATCAATTAGCATTCATCGAGAATTAAATTCTATAGATTTTATTACTTTACAATATGTTCACCATACAATCATTCAGAAACAGTGTAACACATTTTATTGTGTAAGTTATATAAATAAGAAATAAAAACATTGTGACAATTTTGATTTCACTATAGTATTTTTCTTTTTGGATTTTTGATTTAACTGAAGAGGTACATCAAAAAATTAAAACAATATTGTGATTCCTATTACATGTTTAATAAGTTAGAATTTTTCCTACATTACTTCTTTTTCTCCCAAAGGAGAAGGAAGTGTAAAATATCAAGTGTCAACGTTTAACTTCATTTGTGATACACCAAGGACAATATGCTTTCATAGTTCAACAGTTTGAATTACGAAACGGTGTTGCAATTTTCTGAGAACTATAAGCAAACTACTTGTCAAATATAAAGACTTTGTAGAATCTTATATCGATGACATAGCTATATTTTCAAATGATTGAATCTGCACCAAAACATCTTGATGAAGTTTAGAAACAGCCAAAATGTTTGATTTTAAAAATTTATTAATATTATATAATACAATTAATATTTAACTGTAGTTTGGTAAAGTGCAATAAGTTTAATTTTAATGACTGATTGTTTTTTTTCTTTTTAACTACTGCGTAAAATTATGCTAACGAAAACATTTTTGTTTAAGTGTTGTTTAGAAAATTTATAGTTCTTTAAATCTCTTATTTGTAAAAATACTAGGTATTCTTGTTTTGAGAGGATAATTAAGATTTAGTATATCCGTTTGTTTTATTTGTATTAAATTTATATGTTATTTTTCTAAGTTGAAATGTAAAAGGTAACTGATGCAGTGTTTGTTACAATTAAGATCATTGATTGTAAGTTTAGAATTAGTTTTAGTTGAAATTTGTGAGAAATGTCTATTGAAGCTAGAAAGAAAATGCAAGATTGTTAAAAAAAAAAATTTTAGTTTAGCTTATTTGTATGTAGATTTGACAGGTCTACTATGAAAGATGCAATTAAATCTTTAAGAAGGAAGATGTCAGGATCTGATTAGTTGCGCGCATGTATTATGCCAATTCGATGGAATTGCTATAGATGTGAAGAAGATGAAGAACGCAGAAGGTGGCGCAGATGTGAAGAACGAGATGAACCAATGAGGCTTGATTATTATACCTAATTGTTTTATTGTATTTGACCGTATTAGAACTGATGAAAACTATTAAGCTTCGTTAACTGTATTAACAGTTAATGCTAAAATAAATTAAGGATTAATTTTAATATAAGTTATATACGTGAATATTATGCAATCAACAGCATCAATTTGAATCGTAACATAGAATATATTTATTGAGAGACTTATCAACAGAAATGTTATATTTTTGTATCCAACATATCTGCTAAATTGTTTGGTACTTACGTATTAACGGTACCTGGTCGGCAGACTTGGCGTTTTAAGTGTCGCCAATATAACGGCCGCAGATTTGCTGAGTTTTGACGCCATTTTGTAGTGCTACGAAAATGCGTATTTGGGATTTGCCAGAAACAGAACAAGATGCAATTTTATTTTTCAGGAGCGAAATATTTTACCAAAACAATGAAAACGTCCTGATTCCCATGACATGAAACTTTATTTTGGTGATACAGGAGTTCATACACAAACCGTTGAGAGAATGTGGGGCAGTGCAAAATGGAGGAACAAGAGACATAGGGGGACGGCGAGACATCATTTGGAATCTTATTTATCAGAATTCATATGGCGACAGCATCAGGAGAAAGAAAAAAAGAAACTGTTTTGAATCCATGTTAAACTCTATATCGGCCTGGTTTCCACTTAAATCCGTTTGACTACTTTGTGTTTAAATGAAGTGTTTTTGACTAATTTGTGTTTAAATACAGTGTTTTGAATTTTGAAATCGTTTTGATTATAAATGAAGTGTTTTATATATTTTATTATTTGGAATAAAAATATTTTGAAAGCGTTTTGATTTTAAATGAAGTGTTTCATATATATTTTATTATTTGGAACAAAAATTTTAAATGTAGAATGGCGCCACTTAAAAACCGCCAAATCTGTAGCTGCGGTTGAGCGTTTTGCACTCTATTGGCGCAACTGTCGCCAAGGTACCGTTAATACGTAAGTACCAATTTTTTTTTTTCCGTATGTAAAAATTAATTTTTCTAATTCAACATATTGGACTAAGATAATTTTAAATCAATCAGGAAATTTTAAGGAAATCATTTGTATTTCATTGGAGCTAGCAAGAATATATAACATTAAAAGGGCACTAAATTAAGAAATATATAAATATATGCATAATTTTCAATTAATAAAATGGGATAAAAATAGTAGGACATGAGGAATGTAGGGTTGATTTTCAACAAGATAAGTTTAGCACTTTTCACAATTAACAAAAATCAATTTAAAATGCTAAATTCCTTTATTGAAACAGAATTAATTCAATTTGTTCCGTTCAAAAAGGAAATCCCTTCAAAAAAAAAAAAAAAGGGAAGAAAAATTGATTATTGTACAAAACCCAATTATAAATGTTATAATTTAAAATAAATGTTTTAAATAATATGTGTATATATTACAAATATAAACTTTGGTGTAAGAAGAGGTTTAGGTTGAAGAAGGACTTTTAAAAATTATAATTTTTAAAATAATTGTTTAAATTATATACTGTGCCCAAAAAATAAGACCATTTTTTTTTATTATTTATTCTTCCAAATTTATTTAATGGCCTTCAAAGTAGTCCTCCGACACAATGAATTTATGTCAACTTTTTTTTTTTTTTTCAATCCTCAATGTACGCTAAAAGTCATCGGCAGGATGGCCTTCAAAGCGCGCTCCGATTCATGTTGAATCTCTTCTATCGACTCAAAACGGTGACCCCGGAGTAGTCTTTTGAATTTAGGGCAGAAAAAGATGCCAGAAGCCGCACGGTGTGAATACGGTGGTTGTGCAAAAGATATGGGTTTCATTTCATTGGCAAAAAAGTCACGAAGAATCAATGCAGTGTGAGCTGTCGCATTCAGTGTTTTTCGGTACCAATCGAAATTTGACGAGTTTGAGGCCCAAAATGGAATTGACCGATCCTTTTGAAATTCAAACATTATCAGCAAGGTAATTGTTCTAAGTAGTCTATCAGTATCTAATTGCAAATCGCTGGTTTGCAAGCCCCAAATCTTTAATTTTTGGACGTGAGCTTCGTTGGTTGAGGTTGGTGGTCGACCAGAGGGCTATTCGTTTTCAACGCATTTTTTTCTGCCTTCTTTGAACTGTTTTTACCACTTGTAAACATTTCTTTCCGATATAGGAATGCTCACCGAATGCCTTCTAAAACATTCTATACATTTCCGCTAAAAAAAATTTAGTGCAAGTTCTTTGCTCAGTTAATTCAGACATTTCAAAATCGCCGGAATCAGTTTTAGCGTTTCACAAAAGCTAAGCGTAACTCAAACACTAATGAAGATGTTGACGTCAAATTTCACACGGATGTCAAGGACAGTGCCAGCAACCTAAAAGAAAAATTTGAAATTCCATAAGCCGCGGGAATTTTAAATTGAAAATTGGTCTTACTTTTGGACACTGTAGTATATCTTAATATTTTTCATCTGGTAAGGGTAATGGTGATTCTCTTTCCACCTTATTTTATTTAATTTTTTGAAATTGTAATGTTCTTCTGTCGTTTACACACATACTTATTCCATAAATGACTGCTTCCAGGTTTTTGTAGATTATATATACACTTTTATTTACAATAATTACTGACACAATTTAGTTAAGTCTAGATGATAATTCATGCTTAGATGGTAGTCATACGCCTCAAGTTAACTTTTCTCAACATCACTCAATTGACCTACGCATCAATTATCAATTAACTTTTATTAGATCTCAGCACAAACTCTCTCTCGTTCGAATAATGCCACTGACCTACGAGTCAAGTGACGTTCTTTTTAATTTTCTCGACGGGAGCTACGCGTCAATCTTCGTTATGTCCTCAGCGTAAACTTCACTTCTCTCTCTGTCGAACTGTACTCACTACTAGAATTCCTCTTCAATTCATAAAGAGTATTTTTTTAATTCTTCTTTGAATTCTTTCTTAATTCTTTTGTTCGAATTCTCTCTTAATTCTTCTTTATTCTTATTAAATTAATTATATCCGTCTCTGCATCGAGACTTTTAGAAATGTGCCATTCACTAACCCCCCCTACTCAAGATTGAAACATTATACAAATGCTTAACCTGAAAAATTAAGTAAAGTGTATACCACTTTTTAATAAAAAAAAAGATACAAAATAAAAAAAAATATTTAAACAATTTAAAATCAAGCACTAGCTTAGCAAAAATTAATACGTTGATTAATGCTACAACACTATTAATTAATGATGCATATTCACAAATAACAAAATATTACCATCACTAATTAACTACAAAAAATATTGTTCATTACTCAATGCTACATAAGTCTAATAAACTAGAATTACTTTCAAGAATCCTTTTAAATAATGAATTAAATAAACTTAAATATTAATATCACAAACAAAATCATAGAAACAAACAAAATAATTAATGAACACAATTATACACAATGAAAAATAACAAATAATTACAATAAACACATATTTACATTTAGTCTTATCAGATGAATTTTATCAGCACAGTTTATATTATGTTTGGCCTTTTAATCACCAGTACAATTTACACTACGTTTGCCCTTTTAATCATCATCACAGTCCATTTTCTTTTTCTTTTTTGAATGTGTCTTTATTAAGGTTCGATGTTTACCTCTTTTGTGCACTTTCTCCTCTGTTAGGCATTTTCAACAAACTATTATTCAATTACATCATTGGTGTACAAGAAAAGTAAACATCGACATTTTTCTCCTGTCTTGTACAAAAATCAGTTCTGTAGAGGAAAAGGACTTATGAAAAGTCCTTTTTTCCTCTTCAATGATTTTATCCACTAGATATTAGTGACAATATTCACTAATTTCATTTACGTACACATGCCTTATACTTCTATCTGGCACCTTGCCCTTATAGGAATGAAGTGGAAGATGTTGGAGAATTCAACCGGTTTTGTCCATCGCACATTAAATGTGCTCCTCGAGTCAGGCATCAGCAGGATGACTTCATCAAGCCATCAAAGATTCTAATTGATGATAGTTTGTTGAAATAGTCCGAATAAGATTTTTGCTCATTTGCTACGATGAAAAGCTGCTTGCTCAGCAGTTCCTTGCCATGCGGACCTTCATTACTTGGAAGATACTCAGCTGCAGGCTGTGTCATATAAGTCGATAAGTCAAAATAGGTAAACCCGTCCCACCCGAAGGTATGCGGTAACTGAATAACCAGAAGCACGACAGCACCCCAGGCTATGAAGGATACCGCCTTATCCGGCTCCATGGATAGGGTGATATGTAATAAGTACAACACCCCCACCACTTTTGGCTGCTCTATACTGGGCTTGATATACACCTGCGGAACAAACGGCACGTTATAGAAGCGTGCCGCATAAATGTCCCCACAGGGGAGCAATGATCTCTCGGCCGTCATAAGTGACGTTACCAGGGGGGCACCACGAGGATGTGGATCCAACTCACCCCCTCCCCATATTAGTCGATAAATACACTTCTGTTGGAATAGATGCGACGAGAGATATAACGTTTTCACCAAGGTCTTTTCAGTCCATGACTGGCCAACTCAAGCTTCTCAGTGATCTCTGTTTGGAATCTTCTTTCCTAGTAGGCTCTGTCTGCAGACACACTACTTCACCACATGTATCTTGCATGGCCATTTCATCATGTGTTGACAATATTCCACACACTAAAAACGCTGGTTTTGTCCTGAACTGCTACTGCTTTTTCTTTCTCGTATGATGTTAGCAACTCATAGTTGATTGGATAAACTCACGATTTTTTCCCAAGCGATTCGCCTTGTCTCTCGCAATCTCATCGCATCCATATCACAATTATCTACATCCTCACTATTCATGTTATTAACTAGATTGTCCCTCTCTTCTAAAGTAGCGTTGGTCATGTTATTTTCCTGACCCTTTGCAAAGAATTCTCCCTTTATTGCAGAATACTCGTTTAATTGTTCCTGTTTCGCAGCAACATCTCATAAATATTCAAGGGTAGTAACGCCGGTGCTATTAATAATTTATCTGTAACCGCTATTACGCACTCAGTAGGATGATTAATTGACTTCCAGTTATCTAAAGTAACCGCAATCTTAAACAGTTTTGCCTCAACCTCTCTCCAAAAGCAGAAGATAAATTGTTCTAATTTATAAATACTTATAATAGGTATTTTATAAACAGTTATAATTTTAAATATTTAAAATTTCTTAAATCTCATAAAAACGCCTATTATTTTAATAGCACTATACATACACCTATTTTTCTTTAATAGGTGTATATGGACTTTTGTGACTTACTATTTATGATTAACGGTTTGGTCAAAATTGGCCCTTTTGCTTTAAAACCACACCAACAACATTATCAAGGGTAGAAACGAATTTTCGGGTATTATTCTCACAGTAACCAGCAGTTTGAATAACCTCTTTTTTCCTGGTCTTACAATTACACAATATAAAAACAGAACATAGAATAACTAAAATTTCGTAAGAAATATTATAAATGCTAAAATTTTACCCAATTTAAGCAAATTTAAAATAATAATATCAGAGAATAAATTCTTATTGTAGATTAATACGGAGATCCTTGGGCGCGTAGCGGCCACTAACTCCTTCATTGTAAAATGTTGAAACATAGCGGTTGTCTCATGCCCTTCGAGTTAATAAGAAAAATAGATAGTTAAATGCCCTTTTTTTAAAAAAAAAGAATTATTTATTTTATAAAATTAAAAATAATAAAAATTTCAAAAGTGTAGATGTTGATGAAATCAGTTGCAGGTAATAAAATAAATAAATAAATAAATAAAACAGAATGAGCAAAGGTCAAATTAGGAGAAAATAGCTTAGGAGAAAAGCGAACTTTTTTCATCTAGGCAGTTGTAAGAAATTAATTTAGAGAGAGTTTTGCATAGCCGTATTTTGGACGTCCGTTAGCCTTTTCTCCCTACCGCGCATGTTCATAGGAAATTCCGCATGCTTATCTGTAATTATGTTTTCTATGAACATGCGCGCTAGGGAGAAAAAAGCTAACGGACGTCCAAAAATACGGTATGCAAAAACTCTCTATTTAGAACAGCGCGAGGTCTTTTTGCCTATGTTTGCGGATCATAATCGTAATTTTGCAGGATATTCAAAACGGGGGTTATTGATGTTTCGCATAGCATTGTAAGAATTTAGTAGAAATTTTGTGAACAAATTGTCTTAAACTTGGAATCGAGAGAGCTCGTCTAATATCGTCATTACGAAAGTACCAGGGTGAATTTGTTAACATTCTGAGAGTTTTGTTCTCAAGCCTTTGAATAATTTCAAAATTTGTACGTGCAACAGAACCCCAAACTGGGCTTGCATAAGCTAATACTGGACGAAGATAAGAGATATATTAGAATTTTGAGACTAAGAGGTAAAGCTGAATTTCTATTGATTAAAGGATAGAGTTTTCTAAATTGAGTATTGAATTTATTTCTAAGGTTGTAGATATGCGATCTGTAGTTAAGTTTACTATCAAGAATAATTCCTAAGTACTTAGTTTCTTTAGACCAGGTGATATAATTATTATATATTTTAATATTAGAGGGCTATAGGATTTTTTTGCAAGTGAAAATAACTGATTCAGTCATGTCTACATTTAATTTTATCTTCCAGTTAATGAGCCATTTTTCTAAATCAATGATATAATTTTGCAAATTTTCCTGAATAGAGTTTTCGGTCTTGCGTTAAGATTGCAAGAGAATAAATTCCATTTCAGAGATGATATTAACAATAAAAATAAAATTGTATAAAAAATATAACCGGCTGGGCCGAGATGCAGATCACCTATAAAAATTTAAAATTTAATGTGAGAGCAAAAATGCATGACAGCAGTCTTAAAAAAATAAAAAAATAGAGAATTCCAGACTATTTTCTTTCTTGAAAATCTCCTTTTCACTTTGAAATAACATTGTCTTTGCTTTCACCAGACAATCTTATAAAACAAATTTACATTAATTTTTCTTCTGAATTATTTTTTAATTGAGTTATTTAATAATTACTCAATTATTTTGTAAATAAATATTAGGTATAAAAAGCTCATGAAAGAAATTTAAATAAATATTATGTATAAAAATCCTGCAAAAAAATAAATTTTTAAAAATTAAACCAATTGAGAGTGGTCAAGGAAACGAAAAAACCCACTCCCAAAAACAATATCCATATATTTTATGGTAATACGTAAGCAAAATCTAAAGAGAGAAAAATCCTATATGAAACAGAATTCCGTAATACAATTAGAAATTTTTTAAACATTCAAAACAGTTTGATATAAAAAACAATTAAAGATAATTCAGGTATTACATAAGTAAGAAATTGTAAACCATCATTATACATATATATTTTATTAAATAGAAATATTTAATCAGAAACCAAAAGATACATTATTATAATAATCTAAAATTTATTTTTTAAATAACATTTTTTTTCTTCTTTTAATGCAGCTGGCAAACACTTAAACAGCTTGGTCTTGGATGCTTTAAGGCAAGCACTGCACAGACGTTACTGACTTTGCATTACCCAGGGGGCTCGTGTAACTTGAAGATAAGCCACGGACGCGGAGTAACAATGCCCCGGAACGCTTTACGATCCTTCTGACCGGGACCTACGATTTAAAGTGATTCCGAACCACTACAAACTCCCTTGGCACCGCCGGGATTTGAACCCGATACCTGTGGTACAGAGCGCTAACCACTCGGTCCTCAGGGCCCCCTTTTTAAATTACATATAAACATGTATCTTCATTCATTTCATTAACTTTAATATTTTCTCTGTCTTTTTATATTTTAACACCTAGTTATTCAGTTTCTCCATTTATAATCTTCATGGCAATGGCCATAGACTAACAGTAAGCCATCAATCTTATGATTAGTGCATATAAGCGGCATCGTTAGAAAATGCTCGAAGAAAACTAACTTAACTAAATTGAGTTAGTTGCAATATGTGGACTTTTGAGATAAAAACCTCAGGAAATTTTAATTAGGTGATCAAAAATCGGGCCAACTTCAAAGCCTACATGGAGTTTTTCTTTCTGACAACCAAGGTACACCCGCGATATTGGCGAGAATTTTGTTTTGGAAGATTTGCAATATCTTTATTATTATTATAATATACTATCCCTCCATTAGGAGATGATGTCATTTTTGGCACCCAGGTCTCCTGGGTATCTGAATCTAAATACCTGAGATTATTTTCTAAACTCAGAATTGACTTTAAGTCACACTCAAGAAAGTAGTTGCGAAAGCAACTGGTATCAACCCTTTGCACTCGAGGGCTCTGGAGCGGAGCCATTTAAAATTTGTCTTCAAGCTCGAGGGCTACGCTACGGAGACAATGCACATAATAATATAAATAATGCGTTTATTTTAATGCGTATATCAAACTTACATGTGAATATGATCTTTTCACTAAAATCGCTTTGAGTTGCTGGTAATACGAATGAAAAAAAAACTTCCGAGTTCAAAGGGTTAATATTAAAAAGCCTAATTTCTCTTAAGAATAAGATGCAATCAAGCACAAGTTTCTGCTCCTATCAAGTTCCTGCTCAATAACTCTACCTTCAGACAAAATCTTCGTCGGTCAGAAAGATTTTGAGAACTTGGATAAAAGGTGGACTGTGAATGGGTTTGAAAAGAATTACTTTCTTTTGGAGGGAAAGACTGGAATATTTGCCATGAGGAAAAAAAGGTTAGATGTAGTTTATTCCAAAATTTATCTTTGGCATAATCTATATGCTTTCGAAATGCATGATTACTACTTATAAATCTTATTACAGAAATATTTGATTTCATTCCTCCACTCAATTGCTTCTTCAAATAGATGGAGATCATCACGGAGATGTCGTGAGAAATTGTTGATATTTAAAGCTAGGAGGGTCGGAGCAATAAGATTGCCTTGAGTATTCCGATTCTGATTGGTCTAACTTCTTTCACTCAGACATGAAAATTTTATAAGAGGTATGAGTGAATAATTTATATACACTGAGCAAGCCATATTTCTCTTACAATATCATCCTCAATGTAATCATCCAGATAGAAGTGCATGGCAGCTAACGCTGCCAATTTACTCTTTAAAGTCAAATTGTTGTTGTTGTTGAGTGAATAATCCTGAGAAGTAGTGTCGAAAATACCAAACTAATAACTTTCGATATTAAGCCATTGTGCCAAACTTTGTCAGTGGATATTGATATTGGCTATATCCAAACAAGTAAAAAAAAAAAAAAATTTTAAGTCAATTCCTACTTTTTTTCACTATATTGCAGTAAGTCAGTTATAAATAATTTTCATTCATTTTTTTAAGTTTATCACGTGCCATCTATTGGTAGATATATGCAACTTAAATCTAAAAAAACTAAAATGAATGAATTAAATTTAATTACTGAATTATTCTTTGAAAAAACTGTATTAACATCAAGTGTCCTCCACTGCAAGTTCAAAAAAATGTATTTGAACTTCAGTGGATGAATAAAAAGTATTTTATGAACGATTGGAAATTTGAACAAGATATATATAGGGAGATTGCGAGCTAATAGAAGGAATTGAACAAATAGTATTACCATAGATTTGCAATTGTTAAATCTATTGTAAATTAAATCGGTAACACTGAGTAGCTGGTGCAGATAAAAACAAACAAAGTTTTTTTCTGAAGTTAAATTGCTCAGGAATGATCAAATTATTTTCTGCGGGAAATTGATTTCAAGCGTTCAAGAATAGCATATTCGAATACTTTGCTCAAACTATTGAAGAATGAGATCGGGTGATAATTTTGAGGATAGTCCAAATTAAGACTGGGGGGTTTAGGAATTGGTACTACAATATCAGTTTTTCCAAATAGTTGGGAAATAAAAGGTTTTCAATAGGAAGTTCAGAAAATAGATAATTGCAAAAACATAGAGAAGGGGAAATGATTTTAGTAATTTATTATAATCTGGCCTAAATGAAGGGATACTTATTGTAGATTATTTCGGAGATCCTTCGCCGCTTAGCGGCCACTAGCTCCTTCTTTTTGTAAAAATGTTGAAACATAGCGGTCATGCCCTTTGGGTTAATAAGCAAAATAGATAATTAAATGCCCTTTTTTTTTTTTAAAATAATTATTTATTTAATAAAATTATAAAATAAAAAATAACAACAATGTAGACGTTGATGAAATCAGTTGCATGTAATAAAACAGAATGAGCAAAGGTCAAATTAGGAGAAAAATAGCTTAGGTGAAAAGCGAACTTTTTTTCATCTAGGCAGTTGTAAGGAATTAATTTCAAATATTTAGAACAGTGCGAGGTCTTTTGCTATGTTTGCGGGAAGAAATATCATAATCATAATTTTTGTAGGATATTTAATACAGAGTTATTGATGTTTCGCATATCATTAAAGAATTTAGAAGAAATTTTGTGAAACTTGTCTTAACTTGGAATCGAGATTTGGCATTTTTAAATATTTGTTGCAGTCCCCTGACATCAGAAGTTGCAGTTACTTCCTGATCTTTGATACGTGTTTTTGTAAGGAAGTTTGCAACTCAAGTGCTTATATGCTTAGCTGTGTAACATGCGTTCAAAGCTGATTCTGTTTCGTGGTTTGGCTCGAACTAGCATTTAAAATAATTCTTCTCATTCTTTCTTTTATAAAAATTTAACTTAAGCATCTAGTAAAGAAATTAAACTAAGTACTTTTTTTAAACTAAAAACATTAAATTTATTAAAATCGATTTTTAAAAAATAGATATTTTTCTTTTAATCAGAAAATTATTCCAAGATTGTTTTAAATTTCTTTTTCAACTTATTGCTTTTTTAAATTATCTAAAATATAATCATTGCATTTTTTTTTCTACAAAATAAGAAATACTTAGATTTTTTTAAAGCACTTAAATTTTTTAAAATGTTTCATCATTTTCACCTTTTTAAATAATAGCTTGTGTTACTTTTTAAATTTATTAAATTAATAAGCCCTAATTTTATATGTCTGTTTTAAATATCTATCTACTAATTCCAGTTCGTAATATTTATTTTCTGAAAAATCCTACGTTATTTCCTTACATCAGGGGCCTCCAAACTCTCCAGCCTTAGGGCCATACTGTTTACTCCAGTAAGTACCAAGGGCCAAAACCGTTTTAATTTTTCTGCCATTATTTGTAATTTCTAGACTATTCCGTTCCTGGGGGATTTTAAGGATAAAAATCATATGTTCGATTCAGGATATATACATTCCAAACATCGATATACATGCATATGCGATATTCTTTACCCCAACATAACTACCGAGGGTAACAGCGGGATGCTCACTAGTTTATAATGTTAGTGGTATTCATTTCAATTATTTGTTATGCTTAAGTTAAATTTTCTGCATATTATGCTTGTCATTAAGCTTTTACCTAGCAAGTCAATAAAACCGAGTTATTATCATTATGTGTTTTTTATCCAACTTATCACAACAACAAGCTATTAGTTGTCGCGGGCCGGATAGATGATACTGGCGGTCCAGATTTGGCCCGCGGGCCGTAGTTTTTAGACCCCTGCCTTACATCATATATGTTTACTTATAGATATGAATGTTTCTATGTCTTTACATCATCTATCAATATGTTCACTTATAAATATGAGTTACTGTAAATAATATTTGTTGTGAACGAAGTAAAGATAATTTATCATTATTTTTTATTAGAAGATTTTAAATTGATTATATATAAAAGTACTTATTTTAATATGATGAAATTAGGTAAACAAAGGTTTAGAAAATAAAAATAACGCAGAATTGATTAATTATCCTGCAAATAGACTTGGTCAGAATTCAGGTGGGGTGAAATCTATTAAAAAAATTGAAAAAAAAAAAAAAAAAAAAAAAAAGATATTGATAGTAAAATTATATATGGAACATAGATAAAGGAATTAATTATAAAAGAATTAATTTTAAGTATAGCTATTTGGTTTCAAAAGAATTTTATATTATCAAGAATTATTACATTAATGAATTTAATTAAATACGTAAAAATTACGAAGAAAACTAAAAATGAGACTCAATGAAATAAAATTTAAAATACAGCAATTAAAAATAAACGATGAAAAATATATATGGGCTGTCATCACCTAAAACCACTGAATTTAATAAATTAAACATGTAATCCATTATTAAAAAAAAATAAATAAAGATTCTGATTATTCTTATTGTTATCTGATGTCAAAAAGGTTTACATAATTAAGCCATAAATGAATAAAAGTTTAGATATCCTAATTTAACAATAAGTCAAGCAATTAAATACCGGTTGGTTATAATTAAACTACTCCTATAAACAGCATCCCAGGGAACAGATGCTGCTTATAGGGGTATTAAAACGAGAGAACAGATTGTAATCACATTTGGAATGTAGACTATACACGAGATGCGCTCAAAGAATTTCGAGGTAAAATAAAAAGTTCAAAAAATATACCCTAGGTGGAGCTGTCATGGAAAAACATTAAATTTAACAAAATAAACGACCAACACAGAATAAATAAACAATTTGAACATTCATTGACTGGTTTTTGATCATTTTGTCACCGAGCCACATTAAATAGAAGTACACAAAAGGAACCCGTCACAAGAAGAGCAGTTATAAATCGTGTCCTGAACGATTTAATGAAAAAGTGCTCAATGTGACCACTCTTCACCAAGGCGATGGACAATGTGTTCAACAGCAAATCGTAATTGATCAGTTGTGATGCTTGGCACATGAAGACTAAAGGATTCTTTAAATCATCCAAAATCACTATCTCCACTATAAACCAGATTTTTTTAATTTGACCCATAACTAGAAATGACATGGAATTAGAACAGGCGAACGTGGTTACCAAGGATTAATACAGGAACTATAAATAACACTTTATCCGTGATGTATTTTAGCAAAATTGGAGAAAGCACCTTTGGAGAATTTAATTGTGAATTTGCGGATTTTTCTTTGCTTAAATACAATTCTGTGTATCCCATTGAGGTAGAAATGAGCTTCGTTGCTTCACAAAATATCACACGGCCATGACAGATAATCAGCCATTCTGTTGCGAAAACGAATGCGAGTAGTTGTGGGCTGTCCCTATCAAGCATTTGTTGGATTCCTTATGTTGTGCAGGAAGAAATATATGTTTTGCCTTTGCCTCAAGCCTTTGAATAATTTCAAAATTTGTACATGCAACAGAACCCCAAACTGGGCTTGCATAAGCTCATATTGGACGAATATTAGAATTTTGAGATTAAGAGGTAAAGCTGAATTTCTATTGATTAAAGGATAGAGAATTCTATATTGAGTATTGAATTTATTTCTAAGTTTGTAGTTATGCGATCTGTAGGTAAGTTTACTATCAAGAATAATCTCTAAGTACTTAGTTTCTTTAGACCAGGTGATATAATTATTATATATTTTAATATTAGGAGGGTTATAGGATTTTTGCAAGTGAAAAGAACTGCTTCAGTCTTGTCTACATTTAATTTTATCTTCCAGTTAATGAGCCATTTTTCTAAATCAATTATATAATTTTGCAAATTTTCCTGGATAGTACACGTTTTTCGGCCTTGCGTTAGGATTGCAGTGTCGTCAGCATACAGACTAATTTTGATATTGTTCTTTTGTGGACAGTCAGATACCTATGACTATTTGATAATAGCTGTCTTCACATCAACAACTTCGGTGTGACAGGTTTACGGCCAATTTCAAGTTGAGCTCCTAATTTCTACAAATGTTCGAATCATGGTCCGGACACCTTTATTAGTAGATATTGGTCCACGTCGCAGTTTCTTTATGAGACAAAATTCACAATTCCCATTGTTTTCATAAAACAACTTTACATTAAATTAAAGATACAGTCATCATGACAGCTTCTGCAAATACTTTATACCTAGACTTGCTTTCCTCGGTTTCACACTTTATTGCTTTTAAATCTTGTTCTGAATTGTTCAAATTATTTATGTATTCCGTGTTGGTCATTTATTTTGTTAAATTTAATATTTTCCTATAAAAAGCGCTATCTAGTGCACCTTTGTTTTCTTAAAATTCCTTTCCAAATGTAGTTGCAAGGAAATTTTAGCTGTAGAATGATGTTTATAGGAGAAGTTTAATTATAATCACCTTTTATAATCCAAATGCTATCAATCTTTTTAACAGAATTAATAAAAATATATCTTATAAAGATATAAAATTCAAGATATATAAAATAAATATAAAAAACAAGTAAACAAAACTAGGTATAAAATTCAAGTATAAATGAATATTTTGATGATTTAGAACAACTAAAACAAGACATTGAGAAAAAAATAATTTGTTACAAGTAACTACTTGTTAAAGATATAATCCTATATATATATTGAAGAATTTTTTATTGTATCCTCTTATACATATCCATTTATATTTAGATATTTTAACTGTATCTCAATTTTAAATTTGCTTTATTTTTTTCATTGAATAATTTTGTTAAACTAGAGATTCATTTATAAAAAAATCTTATTAGACTTATTTTGGTCTATGGCTCTGAAACATGGACTTTGGCAATATCTGATGAGGCCCATTTGGGTATATTTGAGAGGAAGATTTTAAGAGCTATTCTTGAAGATGTTAGGGAAAGTGATTGTTGGAGAAGATGGTACAATGCAGAAATTTGTAAATGTTATAAAGACCAAAACATTATGAAATTTACTATGATCAATAGATTAAATTGGGCTGCTCCATTATTTAGAATGAACGATTTAAACCCTGCAAAAGGCTCAATTTGGAAAAGCCACAGGGACAAAAAAAAAAAGAGAATGACCAAAGTTGTGATGGACAGACGCATTTGATTAGACGCAGATATTTGCTGTACTAAAGGTTTAAGAATTGGAGGACCATTATCGTCCAGAGGAATACATGGAAATCTCTTCAAAGGAAGGCTTGGCCCACTCTGGGCTGTCCTGCCATTGATGATGATGAGAGATGCATTTAATAATTTTTTACTTGTAGCAAATAATTTTCTTTACTCAAACCAAATTATATTTAAGCATTAAAAATATCAGCTTTATTTTGGGCAAGAAATATATTCAGCATTTTAGACACTTTATATCATATATGTTACACAACAAAGAATAATTTTTAAACAACTTAATAACATATTAGTTATTTTATATCATTTCACTATATTATTAATTATTTTTTTTTTTAAATAAAATTTCTCATTAATGACAAAAAATAGTAATGAATATTTAAAAACTGAGTTATTGCATTACATTAATTGGCCGAATCTTTTAAAAACAACATAAAAATAAAACAATAAATCATGATGAAAGTAGAATTTTTTTTATAAATTACAAATAGTTTTTGAACTCATAAACAAATTTAAAAAATCATTCAAAATAACACTTACATAACATTCTCTAAATAATTATTTACATTTTTTAAATCATGGTTCAATAACAACCATGGTTGAAAACAAATTGAACAATTCAATTATGGTTCAAAACAAACTTTTAAGCAATTTGAAAAATATCATTATGCCAATTACTTCAATGTTTTACAATACAATCTAAATGCTTCTTTGTTTCTAACTTTATACACTAGCAATCTTTCTTGTTATTATTAAACATAAAATGTATAACTTAAAAAAAAAAAAAAAATAGTACAGATTTATGTTTTTATATTAAAAACAAATTGATTTAATTTATATTAAGATAAAGAAGCTGTTGGAGTTGTCCTATTTATTTTGTTTAGTGCTAAATCAGTCCATTTTTGCTCTTGCTCTTTAAGAGTTTCTTGGGGATTTCCATTATCTGGTTCAGGATCTGGAAGTTCTGAAGCAGGGACTGCGATAGATTCATCAGGAAGTTTTTCTTCACGCCAACTGCTGCAAACAATATCGATGAGCCTCCTATTGCGAACAACATTACTATCCATTCTAAGACAGAAAAGAAAGAAATATCCAATTAAATAATCAGTATCTCTGAATTCAATCAAACAAAATAAAATTTAAAATAATTACAAATTTCATTGATTGTAGATTACCCAGATATTTTTTTTAGCAAAACAAAACATTACTTGAGAATTTTTCTTTTTTAATTATAATTCATATATTTTTAATTAACAAACTCGAAAGAAAAATATTCATCAAACTATTCAAAAGTTAATTTTTGACGAAATTGCATTTTAATTACAATAAATAATCAAAATATTTATTTAATACCATTCACTACATGTTGCATGCTGAAAGATTATATTTATGTATAAAAAAAATAAACACTATCACAAATAATGCATGCTATAACAAAAACAGAAACATTGTATATATTTTAAATTAATCAAATATTATGCTCATTTCAAACACAATGTTTAGTTGAAAAATTATACAATACAGAAAGTATTTTTTCATACTTCTATGTAACAAAATATTTAGCAATTCTTTTTCAATTTTTAATTAATTGAGTTTCAAGACAGTATCATTATATTTAATATTTTTACTACTATTTTAATAAATTTAAAATATTTATAAATATTTTTCAATCACATTCAATAGTATATGTAAAAAAATATGAGCACAGACATTTATTATTTACTATTTCATTACATGACACTGAAAAATTATTTTATTTGTGCATTAACTGTTAGTTTAAATTACAAGAGGCTTCATGAATAAGAATTCATGCAATTGACTCACAATAAAAAATTTTTAAGATAAATAATCTATAAATGCTTATGAATATTTTATTAGCTATTGAAAAGTTTTTTTTAAACGATTTACTTGTTGTGTCATTTTGACATTTTGAAATGTATTTAAGTAACTTATATTACTATTTGTGCCAAAACATTTGCTTGCCACAATTTATAGTATGAATTAATAACTAATACTAATACTAATTAATAACTTTAGAGCAATCCAAATATTATGGATATTAATAAATGAATCTGAAATTGCCAAACAGGTCCAGAAACTGTGTTCAAAGCAAAAACATTACTCATCAAAATTAAAAAAAATAATTTTTTCTAATCGTTAAACAAGTTTTTTATATTATACATCAACTTCCATATTTTTGTTTTAGATTTCAAGTAGTGTTATCAAATGTGTTGATAATATATTGAATGGATTATAATGCATGAAAAATTTATTATAATTGAAAAATGGCAGGTTTTAACATTATTACTTACCATTGTAAATAAATACAAAATGGTATATTATAAGCAAATAAATACACAAAACTTATTTAAAGAATCTAAAAATATAGAAACCATAAAATATTTCGATTGCAGCTATGCAAATGATAATTTTATCTATCAATTTAATTATTAATAATGAATCTAACAAAGAAATAAATTAGAAATATTTAATAATTAATTCTTTTTAATAAGCTTTTTGTTTTATTCAAAAAGTATAATTCAGTATAAAAAAGTTATAAATAGTTTACTGAAAGGAGATCTAATACCATTTAATGTTATTAAATATTTAATGAAGTCTAGATTATTTTAAATGATAAAATTAAAAGAGCACAGTATTCCAGAAACAATTCTATAATTTAATTAAAAAATTAGACATTTTATTTACAAAATATAAAAAATGGCCATTAAAAAAGATCCAATTTAATAAAATACTGAAGCTTACAGATAGCATGCAATATTTTGTGAAATATATAACCAAACAAGCAAACTAAATTAGAATTATATAAATTTCATTTTTTTTATTGAAGTAAAAGCAATTTATTCTAAATTCAATGTTTCGGATTTAAAACAATATAATTTAGTTACGGACAAATTCTTCCATTTAGATTTATTAAAATGAAAAGGAATAGACACCTATAAATATAACAAATTATATTTTATTGGTTTTAAATAACTTATTTGAATTTCCATTTTTATTTTATAACACATTAATTTTAATATTATAACATTATGCCATGCTTTGAGCTCCATATACATAGCAAGCGATCAATTAGAAAATTTTGTCGCATCCGATTAAAAGAAACGATTTTGTGACTGTAAATGGTGCCTAATTTGATAAAGAAATACTTTGTATTATATTAACTAGAACAATTAATACTTAATAGTATTTATGCAGACCATGAATCCCTGGCCGTGTCTTATAAATAAATCGTAAAAATGCGAAAAACGAAATAAAAGGGGATTTCAAAAGAAAATTTTAATACATATTAATAAATGATTGAATGTAAGAATATTTATTTAATATACGTAAAAATTTCTTACATATATGGGCTTTTATAATTATTTTTCAGGAAAATTTATATTCAAAATAGCATTTATTTATATTTGTTTCAATAACAACTGACATTTAAGCTGAGTTGTTTTGTGACTGACATACTAAAATAGATTATGATATTTTCTGGCTTTGCAGATGAATACAGTTACCTTTTAATACATCATTAATAGCATAATTTTATAATTATCTATAAGAAAGAAAATATTAAAATTATCAAAAATATCTACTAAATTTCTTTTATTTAAAAAGCTTATATTTTGAGGTGGCCTGTGTTCAACATCAAGGTTTTCCATCTTTAAACTTTAACCATCAGAATGAAAATTTTTGTTAGTTATGTCAGTTAGATTCTCTGATTAATGCGTCTTTAAAATGTTGTGATGAATTATTTTTAACTAGTTTTTATTTATAATTAATTGGTATTCCAAGCTAATTGATGGATTTTTAATGGTTCGTATTCACCCTTCGAATCGTTAATTATTCATCGTATGAATTTTACGGATTTATACATATGAAATTAAATGTATAATTTCATGTAGTGCATTTTATTTTATATTTCGTGCTTATATTTTCTTTTAGTATTTTTCTGAAATAAATCAGTGAAAAATTGATTTCTAAATGATGAAGATATGATTATTAAAAGTTTCTATGTTACTATTTGGTTAGGTATATATATATACTGTATACCTTATAATATTAAATTCAGTTTGTGGGAAATATGTTCAAAATATGATGTATGATTATTATTAATAATAGTAAAATTTTTGTCTCCTACTTAAAAATTTATATATTATGGATTTTATTATAAAACTCTATTCTTAAAAAAAAAAATGATACTAAAATTTTACTGTATTTCACCATTTTTCTTAATTATTTGTTGAAGTAACATGATTTGCAGTTTTATATGCAGAATTTTGAATCTGGTTAACACATTATTATTATCATTTTACTTTGATTTCCCATTAAAATTATTTTTTATGAATTCTCTTGTACTGTATACCTTAAATTTTTTGTTTTTGTTTTCCAGCTATATTGCAATTTATGGTAAACTGTTACTTGATTAGAAAGAACATTTAAAATTTTAAAAATAATCTTTGAGGAGATTTCTGTTAGAACTAACTTACATTTTCATCATACTTGTCCAGATTGGAATGAGTGAGTTCCGAGTGTTTACTTGCAAGCATTTCAGTATGATTTTGAGAAACAAACCCTCTTGTTTACCTTTACAAGTAAACCTCCAGTTAGGCCTTGAAAGAGCTAATTTTTTATCACATCAAAGGATTTACTATCTAGAGCAGGAATGGGAAACCCAAATGATCTTGCACATCACTTTGAAAATGCATCATAACTCTGCTGGCCAGCATACAAAATTTTATATCCCCATATTAGATTTGTTTGGAAGAAAAATTGAAACATAATGATTTATTATTGTGTTTACTATTATTCTTACTTGTGAACATAGATAATACAATAATAATGATAGTAAATGCACATTGTAAAGAAATATCTAACACTAAAAATGAAATATAATATATATATATAAATATAAAGGAAATTACGAAAAATGGAATCATTAAAAAATATTTATTTTACTAGTGTGATATTTATTTCTCCACTCTTTCACTTAGCTTTTTGCAAATCGATGCATGTGCATCATGAGTTTGCAGCACATAATTTAATTATGCTGTGAACTCATAACTGTAAACTCATAAATAAAATAGGCAATATCTGTCATATATTCTCAAGAATGTTATTTTAAAATAAAAATTAATTTTTTTCTCATAATTTTAACAGTTAATTTTTAAATATATAGGGATGCACACATAATGTATTTTTTTAATGCATTATTTTTTACTACTTTGGCCATTATAAAATAAATATACTTTGTAGAAGTATGATAAATCACACAGGCCAGAAAAATGTTCAAGGCGGGCTGTGGGTTGGCCACCCCTGATCTAGAGTAGAGATTTCCTTTCCCCAAGAGTTTGCAATGTTCTCACTTACTTCACATTTTTTGTCCACATTGAAATAAACAGGTTTCAAAAAGTTTTCATGACTTATATGTTCAAGTATAGAGGGAGAAGAGAATAATATTTTTAGTTAGTTTTATATTAAGTTATTACATAAACAAATTCTTCCAAATCTGGAAGATCCTTCAATTCTCTATAAAAATTAAAGTTGCTAACAAATTTTCTTGTATTCTGTGGCAGATGCAAGAATTAATACAGTGTTTTTATGTTTAGAGATTATGTAAAATCATTATATTTTAAGTTTATATATATATATACTGAAACTTTCAAAATTGAAATAATTTTTAAAATGTTATGCATTTTTTTTTTTTTTGACATTTATTTAATGTTTTTATTCTTTTTTAGGTATCATTATGAAATGAATTTTAATCTAATTCAGCTTAAAAGAAAATTGTGTACTTCAGCTTACTGAAAAGCTAGTATAAAATGAACTCTAATGAAAGTGATGTTTTAGATGTGGACTTTGATCCTGATTTATTGATACATCTTTTAGGTAAATTAAAATTAGATAGTATTCCAGAAGATATTTCAGATACATTATCATCAATAGAGAATCGCGCTGAAGAAAATATATGTGATAGAGGCTTTGAAGCACAAAATCTTGCAATTGATCCAATTATTGAAAATCTTCAAAACAATGCCATAGCAAGGGAACAAAACAACTATACCTCTATACAAGATGTCTCTACCTCTTCTCAATCTGAGAGAAAAGTAAAAGCAGTTTTTTTCTGCTATTGGCGTAGTTTCTGGTTCATCCGAAGATGCAAATGATTGGAAAAAGAGTGATAATTCTCATCAGGAAGTGAAAATTCAAAAGGAATCTTCTTCTTTGCAAGCAAAATATTCAACTGCAACTCAACATGGACCATCTAAGGAAGATATATATCCTGCCTGTGATAGTTTAGATTTCCATTGGCAAAGGTTTCCTTTTTCTAATACTTCATCTAGTAGATCATTTGGTTGTTTTCCTTCACTTAAAAAGCAAGGTAAAGTTTTTGATATTCAGTTGAATGACTCTGAAAGTATAAAATCAGGATTACAAAGGTTGCCTTTTTTTACCATATGAAGAAATATCTGGTGATGGCAGTGATAAATCCATCCACAATGATGACACTTACATCCAAGAATATGGCAATACTAATTCATCGCTTTTTTTTCGGAACCAAGTACTAGTTCATTGAACAGAACAGTTTGCATTCAGGAAAATGATAGCAATGACTCAACTTATGACTCATTAGGTTTTTCAAAACAGAGTTGCAATTCATTAACCAAATCAATAAGTAGCCAGGACAGTGGCTATGACACTTCAAGTACTATTTCACCTTCACCTCCATTTCTAAGTACTGAAACATTCAACTCGGATGATTTCTGTCATGATGAAGTCGATGAACAATTGGAAAGTTTACTTGCAGGTTTAGTTGAGGTTGAAAATACACTTTTACTTCCTGCATCTCCGACAAATAATTCTAAGGTTCCTGTACTTACAAATGCAATAAATCCAGAAGAGCATAAAGAAAAAATTGTGAATTTTCTTAAAGAATCTCCATCTATTGACTCAGTCCAAGTGTCAGTAATTTTATCGAATGAAAATTCATATACAAGTGAAACTGTTGAAAATATTTCTGAAAAAGATGATGAAAATTCTGTAGATACAAGTACTTGTAGAAAATCTCCATATTCATCAAAAAATCGTCTTTTAAAGCCAAAGATAGAATATTAGGCTATGAGTTTAAGTGAGTAAAAAAAAAAAAAAAAATTTTTTTTTGCTGTATTGATTCTTCTATTTATTATTTTTTATTTAATATTTTATACTTATTTATATTTAATAGTGGCAATTAGCATATTGATTACGAAATTACAGAGAAATTATTAAATTACATAATGTCGCTGCATAATTAATATCAGTTAACATAAAGTTGCATAAAAATAAAAACTACAGATAAAAGTGAATGAAAAATTAAAAATTTATAAGATTTAATCTTATCTTTTTTTCTTATAACTAAAAAATAAATATAATAATCTAATTAAGTTTCACTAGTCAGCATGGTAAAAAGGAAGTTATAATTATGGTGGGAAAACAGTTACAAGGTCAAGATTTGAACTCGCTCCCTTTTGATTGTAAGGATTGCTCAACGATTAGTGGAAAAAAAAAAATAAGATCAAAAGGTAGCTCTCAGATATACAAAATTAACTACGATGGGACATAGACAAGATAATAATCTTTATTCTGAATAGCAGTAATATCTCTTCACAGAAAAAGCACTCAAAAGATACATCATAGATAATTCGGGAGAACTTTTATGAACTTGCAATCCCAGGATGGTAAACCATGAGTGCATGAATTAGCTCATTGCTAATGTGAGGGCATTTTTTATGAAACTTCTAAGGATTTTTGATAGTATAGTTATAATAGATTCAATGTTGAAGTTTCTGTTCCTGTGAATATATAATATAAACTTACTTTTCTTCTCCTGTTATAATATGATAAAACATGTCAATTTTTGACATATTTCTAGCATGTTGGGCAAGCACATTTAAAATGAGATCAATCATAAATTTCGAACAGTTTGTCAAAATTGAACATACATTAATAAAAAGTGTTGTACACGTTACCAAAATTGAGATGCCTTCATCACTTTGGCAGTCATCAACTAAGTGGGAAACTTTTTTTTTTTTTTTAAAGTAGCTCAATGAATCCCCTTTTTAAAAAATTTTTGACATTTTTTTAACATTGTTTAATCTATCAAATCAGTTGTCATGGCTGCTATAATGGAAAGTAATAAATATTTTCCTATGTTAAGATGCCTACTTACCTAGCATCTCTTATATTTAAATTTTTTACTATCTGTTTTATGTTTTCATAAAGGTTATGTTTTCAATCATTTTTATTAGTAAATAAAAAGGATTGTAGCTTTATTTTCTACTGAGTTCAAAGATCTTGACTTTAAAAATGAATGGACAAATTCAGTTATTCATGATCATAATTTTTTATATTCATTCAACTCTTTTAAAGGAATACTTTTCATTTTTAGAGTAGTTTTCTAATTATAACTTAGTAAATGTAATTAAGAAGTAAAGCTTTTCTTGGATTTCCTTAATGAAAATGTGATAAAAACTATTTTAGTAATTTAACATTTTTATTGTGAAAGGTTTTATATGTGTAGTTTATTTATTTTAAGTATTAAGAAATCTTGAGTACCTGAAAATAATTTGAATTTCTGTATTTATTTTATAATAATAATATTTTATATATGTTCTCAAATTTTAAATTTTGTATTCTAGATATGCTTCAAAAAGATGATGATGGGCAAATATTCATTTATAAAAAAGGAAGTATTAATGAAAAAAACAAAATTCTCAAACAGATTCAAGACAATGAGAGAGTACATAAAATAAAACTTATACGACTGTTAGGTAGAAGCTTAAAACGAGCGTATGTATTTTAGTTATATTTGATTTTTTAAAAAATTTAATATGTTAAACTTTAAATTTGATGATATCTAAATAAATGAATTATTTTAATTATATGTTTATTTATGTAATCAATTTGGGGTTTTTAATAAATTATTGTTGGTTTTCAAATTTTAAAAATATTTTAAATCTTCAAACAGGAATGATGATGATCGAGAAAATGTAAAAAGGCGGCGACTTCTTTCATCTAAAACTTCCAATAAAGGAACTCAGCTGAAAGATTCTTGTTTATAATAAGAGCATTGACATTTGAGTTACACCCTGAGAAACGTAAGTTTCAAAATCTTGTTTACAATCATTTAGTTGTAATATAAGTGATATCAATTGCTTGAAGTACTAAAAATTGTTTTATAATGAAAATCACTATTTTAAATTATTCACTATTATTAAAAATATATTTCTTTGTAATAAACCAGTTATATATTTTATTATAATAAAACGTAATATTATTTATTAACAATTTATCAGCAGATTTGAGAATTGATTACAAATTTGAATATATCGGCAGATCATTTGATAAACTTCCAAAAATTATCATTTATCATGTTAGAGCTTGAAGAACAATTTGTTGGTCCCATATAAGTCTTCTAAATAGGAGTTAGTCAGCAACATTAATTTAATAATTATTGTTATGATTCTATAAGCATCTAATCGATTTGCTTATTGTTGTCAGGTTTTCCCTTTTGCAAAGTAAGAGTTTAAATGTAATAAAAATTGATAGGGAATTAGGGTTATCATTCTACTGTGAAAAGATTTAAAAAAAAGGGGGGTGATTTATAAGAAAAGATTTAACACATGTATTTGAATAATCTAATATTCAATTTTATTAAGATGAATTTGCATTACTTTTATGTTTATTTTTGGCGAGTAGAATTTTTATGATTCTCCAATAGAGATGTATAAAGTAATCTAGTTTGATCTTTAATAACTAGTTAGTTAGACTACTAATTTCTTTAGTAACATGTTTTTGATTATTGTTTTGCTAAAAGAGATCTTCCTTTTATTACAATAATATATCTACTTATTTATTCTATATATCATATATATATATATATGTATGTACATAATTGTTACTATCAATTACTTTTAAAATTATAATTATCACAGTATGAACCATGTTACTATAATACTAATCAATAAGTTTCCAAATTTGGCATGTAGAAAGTGTCAGGGAGGTATAGGTTGAAAACACGCTATTGTTAAGTTCTCAACAAGCTAAGAGGTAGGTTGAACAAAAAGGATTACAGGGTAACTTCTCGATATAATTGAGTAAATTTTGTTTGTTTGTTTTTGTTAAAAACTATGATTATTCATTTAAATTTCATTATTATGCCATCTGTGGAACAGTGATTAAACATACATCTTTGGTTTTATTGCTTAAAATACTTTTGGGAAACTTGAGGCGTTAACTTAAGCCTGTAGAAACCACTGAAGAATAAAGATGCAATTGTATAATTGATGCAATCATTTCCATGAATAATACACATTATAATATGTTCACAACTCACAAGTACTTTTTCGACAAATTGTCCATATGAATATTTGTTTTATGGGCAATGGTAGTGTATTTCAAGTCATTTTATCATGTGGAAAGGCTTTCGTATTTTTAAAAATCTTTAAATGTGCATCTTGTTTACACACAGTTCCAAAAATGCTCTCCCTGACCAAAAGAAATCTTATTTCTGGTGAATAACGTTAACATAACAGAACTTTCTAAAGAAAAGAAATTATGACTGGCAATGAGTTATGGCATATAAATCTGCTGAATGGCAATGTTAAACATCTCAATAGACAGAAAGCCATCCTTAACTAGGGGCTGAACTATGTAGAAATTTTTAAACTCTATATATGGTTCATCTAATATTGAAATATTACTATATATTGATTTTATGCATATATAAAACTTAGAATAAAAGCTTGTTTTAGAATCATAAGAAAATCAGAGCCTGAGATCTCTGACCATAAGTTTTTTTAAAAATGTAGTTTTTATTGATTTTCTTGCATGAATTAAATTCATTTTAGTATACTTCACCTTTTATTTTGTTGTCTTAAAACACAAAAGCATTTCATATTTAAAGAACAAATTCTCCTTTCTTATATGTGATTATGCATATTTTGTTGCAAAAATATCTCATTTAGCTTTTAAATATTTAGGTGCATTTATTTTAATTTTCGAGACAATCAAAGTAGAGTATCATTTTCTTTTGTACTTTTTTTAATAAGCAATCTATGTATTAATCAGTTTATTAAATTTTAATTAAAAAATACCAAGTATATCTCTATGGATATGTGATTTTACAACTTAAATCAATATTTCGATATACATGGATTTATTGCCTAGGCTTACACTTGACTAACGCAGGGAGAAAGAGATGAAGAATCTTTTTAATTGAAAACATGACATTCATTATCAGTTCATCTTATAGTGTCAAATTGGATCTTATAGTTGCAATTCCATATTAACAAAGAAATTCAAATAGAAGATTCAACTATTGATCATATCGCTTTTATTTATTAAACAATTTAATATTTACTTATCTGCATTAACGATTTTTTTTTTTTTTTTTTAGAAATTATATTATATTGATTTTCACTGAAGAAATTATTTTAATGTACTGAAATTCTCAAGATGCATAATTTATTATAATTGTTTCATTATGGGAAGATATACTGAATGGTAAGTCATTTGAATTAAATTGTCTAAAATTCAATATTTTAGCATAGATATAAAAAAAAAAAAAAAGAGAAATATTTTGAAAGGGTCAATTTGTTCAAGTTTCTAAATTCAGTAATTTATAATAATTCAAAATTGCTTAGAAAATCAATAGAAAATTTTCTGTATAATATTCTGTAAATCATATGTTTATAAAAAATAATTTAAAAATCCATTTTTTTAAGAAAACTTAATTTACTTTCATTAGATATTAGGATATATGCCTACTAACTATTATGAATATTCTATGTAGTATTTTCATTATTTAAAAGATAATTACTTTGAAATAATTTTTGTCAATAAACTTTCATTAATAGAATAGAAAAGTCTTAACACTTCTTATATGCATTTTCTATTTGTTAGTAATAAAACTTGTTTTAATTGAATTTCAGTAGTGCAATTGTTTTAATATTTTATTTTATTGTATTTAAACAGCCACAAATTATCATTTTGAAAAACCTCCATAAATATAATATAAAATAAAAACATTACAAAAAAATATAAAAAGTTGATTTAAAGTGCACAATAAAATTTATACAATTTTATGACTAAATATAGATTTACTTAAATTACATTTAATTTCTTATTCATTTTAATTTTTGAAAATTTCTTTTCAGGCCTTCCTATCTCATCTACTTAATACTGCTACATTGATAATTCTGCAAGTATTATTTTGGATTCTTCTTTTTTTAAATTTGTTTACAGGGTGGAAAATTCATATGTATGATAAATAAATATTATTTTGTTTATTTTTTTATTTGTGTATAAAAGATTGTTTTTTCAGTGTTAATATATTTCCTTAAAATTAGCAGTTTATTGAAATTTCCTTATTTAGGTATGAGTTATATAATTGTTATATAATATACATTTGTTTGTGACCCAAAGCATATAAAAAAATAGTGAAATATGTATGTGTATGTAATTATATATATATGTATTATATAATTATAAAAATATTTTCTTAAGTTATTATACTGAATTTAAAACTTTCATAATATAATTTTCCTTTTAATGAATGTATTAATAATTTTTAATATTTTAAAAATTCATACATTTGTGTATTTATATTTACTTAAATTTTTGAAATATTTTCATTAAAATTACGTTACATTTAAAAGAATACATAAAAAAATAACATTTAGTACTGTTTTTGAAATAATAGCTATATATTTCCAAAATATTTTCATATTTATATGATAAAACTAATATAATGTATTGCTGTTTTTATGTATTTATAAATTACAACTTATAGACTTAAATAAAGTTGCATTTCTTAAAAGGAAGCATGTATTATTGCAGTTAACATATAAATTTATTGCGTAAATAAAGAATAATTCATTAAATTGAGGATATTAAAGCAGACAACGAAAACTTAGCAGTGTAAACAGAAAGAGGTCTATAATCTATAGTGGAAAAGGAAATTACTTTTAGCTTATTTAAATGAAATAATTTTTCAAAATATCGTAAGAGTTCAATTCATTTTTCCATTATGCTGCATTTTATCCATGTAGAAAAAAATGTATTGTTAAACTTAAATTAAGACGGTTTTTATTTTTAAAAAAAAATATATTGTGTTTAATTTTAATTGTTAAAGATTGTTGTTAGTTATGATGAAGTGACGTTAAATTTATAATATTATCAAGTTATATTTAAAAAAATATGTGTAAACATCTTATATTCTGAATCTCAGCTTTTAGGTTATTTGTCAGAAATGTTTTTTTCGTTTAAATAGCTATAATTAAGCTTTACTTTTATTATTTTCCTGTTTAGAAAATTATTCATAGAAGATATTACCTGTATTAGTTTTTTTTTCTTTGATACATTGAATTGTTTTTCTTTCTTGTTATATTTTATTATTAAATTAATTGATCTTGGATATTTTTTATCTGTCTCAAATAATTAACCAATACTTTACGCTTTGTGATAATGTAAAATACTTGAAATTTTCGAAAGAAAATTTAATTTGCTTGTAATCTGTTTTATGATTTTGTCTGAAAAATTTTTAAAGTTCTTTCTGTATAACAAAATTACAATTTAAAAAGACTTTCTTAAAAAATGGTTCTGATTTAATAAAAAAATAATTAATTTAAATTAAATTTTAAAATTATTGCAGTGAAATCTAAATAAATTACTGCGAGTTTTGATATCCTATTATAATAATTGAAGCTTTCTTAGAAAATACACAGAACAAAATTATGCAACTTAATTTAAATTTTAGAATTACTAGAAATAGACAAATATTATAGAAAAATTAATTTAATCATGAATTTTCTTTTTTTTTTTTTCAATGTAATTTGCTATTAATTTGTATGTATGTAAGCATGTGTGTAAAATAAAAGATAGCTTAAATTTAAAATGTCTTTTTATGTGTACTTATGTAATGCATTTCCGAATAAGTTATTAAAAACTTTAATTAATTTTAAAAAATCTCAAATGGTGACTTAACATTGTGGTTTGTTATTGTGTCATATTTCTTAGATGAATTATTTAAAAATATTCAGTATTATGCTGACTTGGTTATTTAGTGATTATTTTATATGTTAAGTCATAGCTATACGTTAATTTTTGTTTGTATCAGATCAGATTCTTTTGCAATATTTTATTCATTTATACTATGATAATAAATCTATAACTCTTTTAAAGCAGTACCATTTTATTTGTCTTCTAGATATATCAATTCATTTTTATGTGCTATGTATGGCTATTAAAAAAACATTTCACTCAATGTTATTGGCATTGAGTAAACTTAAATAAATGGTGCCTTCTGTGAAAAAAAAAGCTGCTTGTGAGATTAATAGCAATATTCAATTTGAGGTCTTGAATTTTAAATTAATTATTTATCTTAAGCGTTGATGTCGTATAACTTGTATGTGAACAATTTATATTTGAATTATTATTTAAGACCTAAAATCAAGGTTTTAGTAATGTTTAATTTTATGTAAAGTTTTGTTTTGTGATGCAATTTCTTTAATGAATAAAAATTAAGTGTTATTTTTGAATTTATACCATAATTGAGAATTCTTGTTCTTTTTTTTTTGCATGTAAAAATTGTTGTTTTAAAGTGTTGTTTATTATACAATTCTGATATACATGCATGTTTATTTCACTCTATCTGTAGTTACCTTAATTGATGGTATTTCAATCTATGTTGAAAAAATTAAGATCAGTCCAGTCTTGTAAATTAATACATGTATTAATTTAATTTAATGTGGATAAGCCACTATATTGTTAAAATAAATCCAGTTGTGTCATCAAAATTTTATTCTATAATCTGTGATAAAAAAAATTAAAAATTGTACATTTTCAAAAATGCAAAAAATGAACAAGTTACTTGTTTCACTAATTATTACATGTGCAAGAGACAATCAACTGTATCAATTTGCTGTTTTCAACTGATTATAAATGAAGTACCATCAAATCCGGTGACAGTTTAAATATTATTAAGATATTGTTATGTGTCATTTAAATGCTTTGGAACAAACTGTATTCAAGTCACAATTCTACAGTCACTGCCGTAGTTGTAATGTAATTGCCTTTAATGGCTACCAAATATCTATGTTAAGCTGCCATTGTAAATAAATATTTTTAGCATATATTATACAAGAATATTAAAATATTTTATATTCAGCAACTTCTTCAAGCTCTGGAATAATGTAAATATGAACATATTAAGTATGCCAAATACCATTAGCCATACTTTTATATCATGTTGCTTTGTTTGAAAGCTGATTAAGGTCTGTTTTAATAAAATTATATTTCTACATTAACAGCTTTTTTTTTTATGGACATTTGTACACTTTTTTTATTAATCAATGTCTTCGTGTATAAATTAGTAAATGTGCCTTAGTATTGTCTTTCTTCAGTAAATATAATATATATTACTAAAAAGTTTTTTTTTTTTGGAGGGGGCATATTAAACATTATATAATTTCAATACATATTAATTTTTGCATCTCTAGATAATTATCATAAACAATATTTTTATATAATTATCATACCAATCAAATATTCTTCTAAAATTTTACTATATAAAATAAAGTCATAAAAAAAAAACATCATCAACTTCTGTGTGACAAAAATTGATTGAAATATAAAATGTCAAAATTTGGGATTTTTCCTGTCTTCATTGGGGAGTCGGTTATGCAAAAGTGAACTAAAATAATTCGAGATTGAAATCATGTGAAACAGGCCCTTTAACTACGAAAAGAGAGTGAATAAGTGATGGGTAAATCTATACTAAAAGTGGGATATGTCTGATGCACTGAATACTGTTGTAATGCCTCCAGTGACGAAACATAAAAACTTTGGTAATCTGACTTTGAAATGGAATTCATAAATTGTAAAAATAAAGAGTTGAAAACCATATGTAGAATAGACATAAAAAATGAAAAGTACTTAAGAAGAACTTACATAAACAGTCCATTATATTTCCAATATGAGTGAATTACACAAATTATGCAGTTACCTCTGAGGTGCATGTCGTGTGTGGTTCTACGATGAGATCCTTTCAGTGTAAAGCAACAGATATCCATGCATATCTAGCTACTAAATTCGCTTAATAGATAATCATACATGGTGGCTGTGTAGAGTGACCATGTATGCTAGACTTCACTATCATAGATTTTTACTTCTGATATTAACCAAAGAACAAATCTATGTATATGAGCCAACCTCTCTACATGACCTGAAATAGCATATCATCATTACTTGCTGACAGTTACACTGTGTGGCTGTGGCTCAATGCATTAATGACTTCGTATTGCCACACATTCGGTTGTGTATTTTCACCAACGGGAAACATTTTGAGTAGCATCGACAGTAGATTCCTCTGCTTTATAAGATGTTTCGCTATAACAGGTGGGTGGGCTGAAAGGTTCGTAAACTGGCACATAGATGGCGCTACTAGTATTAAATCCATATGATTTTTAGTTAGCCATAACCTTCAAAAGACACGTGTATCAATTTGACAGCTGTTGCACTATTAGTATGTGAGTTATAGAGCATTTTTAGGGAAGCAACTTTTGTTAGTTTGAAAAATGGATAAAAAAGGAATTAAGTGTGTTAATTAAAGCATTGCTTTTTGGCGACAAAAAAAATAATATTGAAGCCAAGGCTTGGCTTGATAAACATTATTCGGACTTTGCACCAGGAAAATCCACCGTAGAGAAGTGGTTTGCTGACTTTAAACGAGGCGAAAGGAGCACCGAGACGATGAACGCAGTGGAAGCCCCAAAGAGCCTGTTACCGACGAAAACATCAAAAAAAGTCCACAAAATAATTTCTGACAACCATAAAAGTGAAGTTGATTGAGATAGCTGAGAAAGATATCAAAGGAACGTGTTGGACATATCGTGAATGAATATTTGATATGCGAAAGCTCTGTTCAAAGTGGGTGCCGCGCGAGCTCACAATCGACCCAAAACAACAACGAATTGATGATTCTAAGCAGTGTTTGGAGCCGTTCAATCGGAATAAACCCGAATTTTTGCGACAGTCGGAATCACAGATTGAGTTGTTAAATTGGTACGCCTGCGAGAAACAGTACCAGGGCCTGATTTTCCTATAGGCTGACTAGGCTTCAGCCTGGGGCCCCAAGATCAAGAGGGGCCTACATTCAAATTGCTAGCAAAATTAGAATTACACTATTCTAAAAACAGTAAATACTAAAACACTGAATCGAAAATAAGGAGAAATTCTACACATATGACTAACAAACAAACATAATAAGTAATTTACAAACTTAAAAATGGGAGGTGAAAGGGCCTCTTAAGTGGAATAGCCTATGGCCTCTTTTCATCTAAATCCGGCCCCTGACAGTATCTGTCTATTTTTGTAAAACAAAACTTGATTGAGACTGTTAGTCTTGGCATCTCGACGACTTGTGATCGAAATTAATACTTACTTGGCTGTAAAAGTTGAATCATTTATCAACTTAGTACAATGAACTACTTGAATTATATTTGTAAAATTACTTCTTTTATTTTTCATTTTACTTTCTGTAAAAGAGCGCATTTAATTTAAAATCCCTCAAAAATGAAATTAAAAAAAAAAAAAAATAACCATGACCTTATATTAGAAATAATTCTACGCAGTCCAGTCACAATAATGTGACCACCTGTTAAAAAGCCAGAATATACACTCGAACAATTGATACAGAATATTGTATATTCTGGCTTTAAGTGGAGTGTGGAATGTGGTATGTAAGTGAAGTTTATAAAGAATTCCACTTAATATAAGTGGAATTCTTTATATACACTCCAATACAATGTGCTGCCCCTGCCTTTTGTGATTTGTTATTTTCCATTGACGTCGAAAGTAGGTGGTGGTCACATTAATGTGACTGCACTGTGTATTTAATAAGATAGATTTTTAAATTTTACATTAGACAGGGATGGCGGGGAATGAGGAGGACAGTTGAAAGGGTGAAACAAGGAAACAAAGGAATGATTGAATGGGACAGACATTTATTGAAGCCGAACAATCATCATACTACTGTGTCCAAAAAGTAAGACCATTTTTTTTTTTTTTCAGAAACTCTTTATTTATTCTTCCAAATTTATTTCATCGCATTCAAAGTAGTCCCCTCCGGACACAATACACTTACGCCAACTTTCTTTTCCAATCCTCAATGCATGCTAAAAAGTCATCGGCAAGGATGGCCTTCGAAGCGCGCGCCGATTCATGTTGAATCTCTTCAATCGACTCAAAACGGTGGCCCCGAAGTGGTCTTTTGAGTTTAGGGAATAAGCAGAGGTCGCACGGTGGTTGTGGAATGATATGGGTTTCATTTTTGGCAAAAAGTCACGAAGAATCAATGCAGTGTGAGCTGGAGCATTCAGTGTTTTCGGTACCAATCGAGATTTGACGCGTTTGAGACCAAAAATGGAATTGACCAATACTTTTGAAATTCCAACATCATCAGCAAGACCTCTAATTGTTTGGGCCAGAGCTTCGTCGATTGAGATTGATGGTCGACCAGAGGGCTCGTCGTTTTCAATGCTTCTCTGCCTTCTTTGAACTGCTTATACCACTTCTAAACATTTCTTTCCGATACAGGAATGCTCACTGAATGCTTTCCACAACATTCTATACGTTTCCGCAAATGAAATTGAATGCAAGTTCTTTGCTCAATCAATTCAGACATTTCAAAAATCGTTGGAATCAGTTTTAGCGTCTCACAAAGCCAAGCGTAACTCAAGCACTAATGAATATTTTGGCGTCAAATTTCACACAGATGTCAAGGACAGTGCCAGCAACCTAAAAAAGAAGAAAAAAAATTGAAATTCCATAAAGCCTGGGAATTTTAAATTGAAAATAGCTCTTACTTTTTGGACACAGTGGTATACATTATCCTTCTTAAAATCAATGGATGTAGGCTCTTTTATAGTTATCATATGTTCCACATCATTTATATCCATTCATTCAATGACGTCACTCGTGCTAGGATATCTTGGTTTGGTACGTCAAGTACAAATGAAGCGCCAAGCATCGTGCCACTTTAACTTCGATCCTTGCCCAATACTTACGTTTTCTTTTTGCACATGATTGTTTGGGCTTTTTGGATATCCTTTTTTGTTCCTATCATTTCTCCAATTTTTCTAATTGCCCGAACTTTACTTCCACCTTCATTGCAGACAAACCGACATTCTAAAATTTCATCTATTTTGGGATTTCGCATACGTAAATTTAATTTAATTGTTGCTTTTACTGTTATATTTAATTATATATCACCAAGAACTTTCAAATGAATTCTTGATCTCTCGTAATACGTCTGGATCCCGAGATATAACACCGGGAACTGAGCAATTAGCACTTGAGTCTAGGCCAACTTTTCTCCCCACAAGACGGATCACGATCCTCTCCCCTTAAACCACTAGAATATGTCCACTTTAATCTATACGATGATATATCATCATCATCATTGGCGCAACAGCCCCATGGTGGGACAAGGCCATCTGCCTATTGGCAGATTTCGAGACAAGAGATGTTTTTTTTTTTTATGGTGTAGGGTTATCAGCCTGATGTCCAACACTCTACAGTCATAGTAGGCCGGGACTTACTGTTTAAAGTGGATTCCAAACCACTACAAACATGGTGATATATATAGATTTTCCAAATTATGTATATTAACATTATTAGAGTTATTAACACTTCAAATTAGACAGGAAAACAAGCAATTTAAAAAAAAAAATTTAAAGTCAATTTCTACTTTTTTTCACTCTATTGCAGAAAGTCCTTTATAAATAATTTTCATTCATTTTTAAGTTTACATGGCGCCATCTATTGGTAGATATATTCAACTTAAATAAAAAAAAAACACTAAAATTAATTAATCTGGTGATTAATCGGGGACGTCTTTCGTTACAAACAAGTAATATAAAAAAAAAAAATTTTAAGTCAATTCCTACTTTTCCTACTTTTTTTATTAATATTGAAAAAAAACTGTATTAACATCAAGTGTCATCCACTACAAGTTAAAAAAAAAAAAAAATTATTTGAACTTGAGTGGATGAGTAAAAAAGTATTTTATGAACGATTGAAAATTTGGACAAGATATATATATAGGGAGAGTGTGAGCTAATAGAAGGAATTGAAAAAGCATTGCGTGTTTAAATCATGGCAAAACCAAACTGAAATGTATTTAACTCTATCGAAAAATTAATTAACGAACAAAATAAAGCATGCCCATTATAATTCATGCCAATAAGGTTATTTCTAATGCATAGCTAGAAGTATCGAAGTATTGTAAAAGTATATAGAAGTGAAGTACATATAGATAGTAAGTACATAGACAGAAGTATATATAGATATTGAAGTATATAGATAAGTACATAGATACAGTGGGCCGGATTTTCCTATAGGCTAACTAGGCTTCAGCCTAGGGCCTCAAGATCAAGAGGGGCTTACATTCAAATTGTTAGCAAAATTAGAATTACGCTATTCTAAAAACTGTAAACACTAAACCACTGAATCGAAAATAAGGAGAAATTCTACACATATGACTAATAAACAAACATAAAATGTATTGGTTAAGATCAACGCGTTCGGCTCATTGGGTCTGTTCGTTTGTATATACTAGATTGCACCAAAGTATAGTTCATACGTTCACTGATTGCTATGGTAAATATTGACGTACCTTATGCTACTAAGCTCTGGTTTGTTCTTGCATAAACAGAGTGCAGACTGGTGTAGATTGGAACAGACCTATTGATATTCCGACGTTCGGTTATATTCATATTACTGATTATATGAAATATGTGTTAATGTTATTAGAAAAGATTCTTATTTCAGGATTGCGTACACGATCATTTGATTCTCGCCTTTTGAGTTCAGTATGTTCAATACTTTATTGAAGTGTTTATAGACTATTGAAAATTTTTTGTGACAATATTTTCATTTCGCGGAATTCTAGGTAAGTTCTTAACTTTTATTTATGCACAATAATTAGTAACTCAATTATTTTGTTCTAGATCAGGGGTCTCCAAACTACGGCCCGCGGCCAAATCCGGCCCATGACAGCGAATAGCTTATTGCTGCTGTAATAAATTGATAAAAAAACACAGAATGATAATAACTCGGTTTTATTGACTTGCTAGTAAAGCTAATGACAAGCATAATATGCAGAAACTTAAGCATGACAACTAATAAATAATTGAAAGGAATCCCACTAACATTATAAACTAGTGAACATTCCGCGGTTATCCTCGGTAGTTATGTTGGTGTAAAGAGTATCGCATATGTATGTATATCGATGTTTGGAATGTATATACCCTGAATCAAACGTATGATTTTTTATCCTGAAAATCCCTCAGGAACGGAAAAAGCTAAATTAATGCGAATGAAACCGCGGGGTATCCACTTGCAAAAATACTAATGATATTTATGTAATTGTGATTTTCACTGACAGTAGTTTGTAGTTAGCAAGCGTATGCTCGCTCAGAGCACGCTCTCGGCGACTGGTGTAGAAATTATGGATAATGGCAGAAAAATAAAACGGCTTCTTTTTGGCCCTTGGTACTTACTGGAGTAAACAGTATGGCCCTAAGGCTGGAGAGTTTGGAGACCTCTGTTCTAGATTATAATCTAAGAATGAGTAAAAGATTTGAAAGTGGAGCTTGCAAACTTTGCAAGCTTTGTATCAAACAATATTCAAAGAAAATATTAAAGTTGCCTTCCCCCAATATGTAATCAACCTTACGGCAGTTTCTCAGTTTAATAGTCACTAATTGTACTGGGGAAAGGTCATTTTCAAGACTTAAAAATATCAAAAATCAATTAAGAAGCACAATGACCCAGACGAGGTTGTCTTCATTAAATACTTTGCGTGTCGAAAATAAAACCTTCAAAAAAATAGATTTTGATGAACTTATAGAATAATTGTATGTGAAAAGGTTTTTAGAAAGAAATTTCTTCAATAATAAATGCATACTTGGATTGAATCAGTTCTTAAATAAAAAATAACTATTAACATAAAATTTAATATGATATACAACTTGATATTTTCTTTTTTTTTTGTGATCTGGATTTTGTTTGAATAAAGTTCTATTTTTGGTTTAATTTAAAACTTTAAGATTCATAATAATTCTTACTTAAACTTTAAATGCGAATTATTTTTGAAATAAATTTATCTGAATTGAATTTGCTTTAATCTTCAATTTATTGAATATATTTAATTTAATTTGATATAAAATATGATAATTTTTATTGCATATTTTATTTTCGTAGTCAAAGTTTTTTATTATTTGAATTTTGTTTCTTTGTAAATGTTGTGTGTTATGTTTTTGATTAGTTATTGTTACAAGTACAATATATGGTGCTGAGAATAAATGTCCAAATAAGTTCTCTCGACTTTTTTGTGCCACATTTTTATAAAGATTAGTACCCATCACAACATGTTTCATTTAACATATTGATATATATCATAGTAATGATGTAATTTATTATCTCACATGCAATTTGCAAACTTAAAAATGGGAGATGAAAGGGCCTCATAAGTGGGAATAGCCTAGGGACTCTTTATATCTAAATCCGGCCCTGTGTAGATAGTAAATACATAGATAGAAGTGTAAAAGGTGGGCTGAAATGTTCGTAGGCTGGTATTAAATCCATATAATTTTTAGTTAGCCCTAACCTTCAAAAGACACGTGTATAAATGTGACAGCTGTTGCACTATTAGTATGTGAGTTATAGCATTTTTAATGAAGTTATAGCATCTTTAGTGTTCATCACGCAGTCCACTCGGCCCACCTGTTACAGAAGTATTGATTGCAGATCTAGTATTCTTGTTGTTTATATTAGTTATTTTGAAAGTGTTGGAAGTGTATATGTTATTTCCTGTGTAAAAGGGGAGTGAAAATTGAAAATTTCCTTGGTAAACGAGGCAGATATATCCTTTTTATATACATCAACAATTCTTCAGCCTTTTCCAATAATTCTGTGTCATTTAAATTTTGCAAAGCGGCAGATTACAAGACATTGAACTTGTTGATAAATGATGATGCTCAACACACGATAAAATACGTTCACTTTAAACAAGCTTTCGGGATCTTGAAAGATATTCATCTTCATTTCATTAAAATGCTTCAAATTCCTCTGTCGAGTTCTAGGAAATTCCGGGGTTTATAGACCAAGTTTCCTGCCATATTATTTACTTGATTTTTAAATCTCTAAATTCATATCGATACTTTTAAAGTTCTTCCAGACAGACTTTCAAGCACTGTTGTTTCTTATCCCTCTCGGTAGATCGCAAACATCTAGACCAATACCATAAACGCGTGTTGTGTCATGGAAGAAGAAGGGAGGGGGGCAGCTTTTGTTGGATGGAGCACTGACTTAGTAGAAGTTTGACTTGTTTCGTGACGCTGACTTTTTATGGATAAGGCTGTCAGCCCTAAGCCCAACAGTCATATTAAATTGTAACCTACTGTTTAAAGTGGGATTCCGAACCACTACAAACACCCATGGCACCGCCACTCGAAGCAGAACCCGTGGCACCAAGCTTTAAAGCGCTAGTCACTCGGCTATCAGGCCCCACTTTTACAAGATTTTTAAGGCGATTGAAAGATCGTAGTTTTAGACTGAAATGCTTTAGAGGCCGCACCGATTATCTATAAAATTTTTATAATGAAAAACCGGTAACATAATAAATTTATCTAATTTACACATTCAGTTAATAATTATATGTTTACTACTAACGACTGTCTATATGTTAACCGTTGAAAAGTGTAAGATAGTGATGCGTGCATGGAGAATCGCGAAACTAGGGACTTCCCCGCTTTCTGGAAGTCTCTGACTTGTCAGTAGGGATTTCCACTTTTAATTTTGTAAACATTTATTCTAAAATCAGGGGAATTACCTAACAAAGTGAATTTGAATCCCAGTTGCGCATGGGTGGTAGCGGGAATTCCCACTTTTTATTTTGTAA